>NNCF01127619.1:200062-215965 GCA_002313205.1 Laupala kohalensis | reverse complement strand
TATTCGTTTTCAACACAGTCCGCAACGTAATCGCGGGTAGGCGCTTGACACATAGTGCTAAACAATACTGCACCATAATCACCTTTAACATCTAGAACGCTTTTAAATCGGCGAAATGAAACTTCATTCTGAACTCGCTGCGTTTCTTGGGCGCCACTGGGTACATCAGAAGAATTATTGCCAACTACTTCGCCGACAGGACTTTTCTGTACTATACGGATGACGGTCCCAAGTCATACATCATCACGGGTGGCAAACCACATAGATCTATTCTTGGTCCTCTGTTCTAGAACATTATGTACGAACACATAATGAGACTTGCAATGCCGGATGGTGTAAAAACTACAGGTTTTGCAGATTATGTTGCCATCGTAGTTGTTGGTAACTTTCTGGAAGAGGTGACCGACAAATCAATGAGGCACTTGCCATTTTTCGACGTACGATTCCATTAGCAACTGGCAGATCACAAGACCGAGGTGGTTCTAGTTATTCCCTTTTTCATATTCCTGCTATAAATACTATAAAAATCTTCATTTTTTCGTCCTTATTCGTTTTTTCGGAGCCCCCCCTCTGAAACGAGGTCCCTGGCGATTGGCCCGACCACCATGGAACGCTTCGTAAACATAATTCTTTTTCTAGAACTTGAGTCCTGAGCTTCCGACCAGCAGAAAAGCGGCCACGTTCAAAACAAATCGCCAGTAACCTATTAGTCATAGAAACAGATTCCAAAGTACGTACCTGTAATTATTTAAAACAAGAATTGAAAATAGAAGTTGTTACAAAAGTACTCGCCAGGTAGCTCGTCACAACAAATAATATCGCCTTTTAGTTTTCCAGTGAAAAATACAGACAAGTTTCTCGAGTAACAATTTTTCTAGGTGAAGTGGCTCTTCTCGTTTCATGCAATATGTTCTCGGGTTCTTTTGTCTCGGATACAATAACCCAGACGAAAATAACGAACGAATATTCCCAATGCATTCACGCTCCTGGTGATTTCACGATTATCTTTTCAAGTATGTAATAGCTAAACACGCAATTCCCAATGACGCATTCAAGTTCCGCTTCTTCTGAGCATTAGTTTTTCTGTTTCCTTAGAGGTAAACACATTTCGAATCTGAGGAAAAGAGATTCTCATTGTTCCACGTGACCGCATCCGGTTTCCATGCACAAAGCTTATGATTTACTCCTCAATATGGTAATTGACATTGGATCATATTCCGTTAATAAATGGAATGCCGAGTCGCTACAATTTTCAAAACAGCAACCATATTTATCTCGAAATTAAAATTTGCCCTCAAAAACTTGACGTGTATTAACCTATTACCAAATTTCTTTTTATTGGTTTATTAGAACATCACGAAAGAGAAGTTCCTCATTCAAATAATATCACATCTGATCTTAGAATAAAAATGTATTCCCTTCTTACGACGAATATTCTCCGGATAAACTAAAAGTTAAAAATAGGATAATTTTGACATCCATGCAATGGAACATTAACGGACGGAAAAGCAATTTCTTCTGCACAGACAAGAAAATAAGACATTTGATACAGGGGGAATAAGAAACTTCTAGGAAGGAAGACACGAATTAAGCCGGATTCCGGAATTAACAAGAATTTAAAAATGTTTTTTTTTAAATTTTCTATGAAGTTGTATCTCAATCTGAGAAATGTGTAGAATGCAATTTGACGTATTCTTCTGTAGCTTCTTCTATGTATTCATAACATTGACAGAACAATAAATTCAATTAATTGCTACCCTCAAGTCTTAATAATAATTGCAGTTTATAATCTATCAAAACCTAGTTAGAGCTTTAGTCCTTTTTATAATACGATTCGAATATAAAATTTCAAATATATTGTAGCACGTTGCCGTGCTGGGAAATTTCTACTGACAAGAATAAATAAATTTGGAAACTCAAACTTGAAACTCAAAAGTCTCTGCATTTTACGTTTCCACAAATTGTTAGTAAGACCACTCAATTGTGATGTATCTTTCATTATATAGAAATGATATGCGAACAAAGTGTGAGTTTCTTACTGCAAATGGGACAATATGAATGAGACTCGCATCATCTGTGATAACATGTCATCTTAAAGAATATCAGATGTGATAAATGCAACCAAAAACCAACATGTGATAAAAATGAATCATTCAGTGAAGAAAGTGCTTTGCGAACGTTATATTTATTTCTGACAATATTCAAAATGCTGCTCTCTTAAATTCTGAAGATATTTCATTGGTCTGCATTATTAATTTGTATACCTATTTACTTAACTGTTTCCAATAATCGTCGAATCAAGGTCATGGAAATTAATGCAGTATTTGATAACTTGAGTCTGATAAAAATGGCGACGAGTTGGGAATGTCTTCTTCTTAGCGTGCCTGTCTGTCTCGGACGGTGGCGATCAACATGACTATTCTGANTGGCTATTCTGACTTTATCCTTTGCAATTCGAAACAATTCTTCATGGCTTTTGTTGAACCAGGTTCTAAGGTTGTCGAACCAGGAAATTCTCCTTCTGTCGGGAGATCTTTTTCCTTCTATTGTCCCTTGCAGGATACGTTGAAGCAGCTCATATCTTTTTTTGATTCCTCATAATGTNAAACAATTCTTCAGAACTTTTGTTGAACCAGGTTCTAAGGTTGTTGAGCCAGGAAATTCTCCTTCTGTCGGGAGATCTTTTTCCTTCTATTGTCCCTTGCAGGATACGTTGAAGCAGCTCATATCTTTTTTTGATTCCTCATAATATTGCAGTTTACGACACTTGGTGTTGATCAGCTCTGATCTTTTGTTAAACCGGCGTAGAACCTCTAGATTTGTAACTTTACGAATCCATGATAAACTCAATATTCTTCTTTATAGCCATAGTTCAAAGGCTTCAAGTTTAACAGCAGTTGCCTTTGTAAGGGTTCATGTTTCTACGCCATACAAGAGAACTGAGAAAACACAGCACCTGAGTAGCCGCATTTTGGTGTCCATGGTAAGGTCGTGGCTTTTGAAAACTCAGCTCATCGAATTGAAAACACTCCTAGCCCTTCCAATGCGACACTTTATCTCTTGCGAACTGTCCGACGCTTCGTTAATGATGGTACCTAGGTATGGATACTGTGAAACTCGCACTATTGCTATCAATGTACAGATTCACCCCTCGTATGTTCTTCTTGTTGATTATCATAAATTTTGTTTTATTTGTGTTGATATCCAAACCGTATTTCTAGCTTGTAACAGAGATTTTATTCATCAATTTCTGTAGCCCTTCCATTGTATTCGCAAACACAATAGTGTCATCTGCTTAACGCAAATTGTTGAGTTTGACACCATTCACTGAGATTCCTTCGTCCACGTCAAGTAATGTTTGTTTGTTTATGTGTTCGGAATGAAGGTTAAATAGTATCGGTGATATAATACAACCCTTCCTAACGCCTCGGTTTATTCTCACTTGCTCAGATTGGTCTTGATCTATTCTCATGACTGCAGATTGATTCCAGTATAAATTGACAATTACTCTTAGATTTTTTCCATCAATTCCTGTATCCTTTAGTACTTCTATCATATGATCATGTTTCACGCGATCAAAAGCCTCCTGATAATCAATTAGGCATGCAAATACATTACTGTTGATGTCCCTACATCAACAGTACCTGTACACTAAATATAGCTTCTCTTGTGCCAACTGCCTTTAGAAACCCAAATTGGTTGGGCTCTATCTGGTCTTCATAAATTCTGTATATCCTCTTGTGTATCACTTTAAGAAACAGTTTTAACAGATGACTCATTAAACTGATGGTATGGTAATCCCCACATAATTTGGCATTCGGTTTCTTAGGTAAAGCAATGAACTCTGATTTTAACCATTTTGGAGGTATTTTACCCGTTGAGTAAATGTGGTTGAATATTTAGGTAATCATTTTTACTTTTTCTTCATTGAGCAGTTTGAGGAATTCTGGTCCAGCTGCTTGCCCTTCCTTCATTTGGTGTGTGGCCGCTTCCACTTCACTTACTAAGATATCTGGTCCCGTTGTGTCTGATATCTCTGGTTCTTCTTGTCTCCTCATATCATCTTGGAATAACTGTTCCAGATATTTCTCCCATTATCTCATTTTTTCTTCCTTGTTGATTATAATTATGATTATTGCTTCCTTGCTGGGAATGTAACACAGCGAAACTTAGCCGTTATTTTACCACATGTCCTCTTCACATGTTGGTACATGGAAGTAATTACTAGACAATGCATTCTTTGTCACTATCCTCTGTTGTTACAAATCATTTCAAACGCCACAATGTTTTTAACTTTATTCCATTCAGTTTCTTTTTTTAATATAGACAGAGTTTTGCCTCGCACGCATTTTCGCCTTATAGGTCGTTGGATCTACTACCCTCCGCGCGATTCAATTTTATCTCCTCACTCGTTGAGACATTTCATCGATTAGTTTATCGTCAAGTCAATTATCATGCAGCTCGGTTCTACCCTATCAACTTGAAGGTAAACAATTGTACAGTGCGTAAGTGGATTTTGTAATTCTAAAATATAATTTTTATTTCAATGAAGTCCAGTATGCAATAACCTCCTTAGAAAAAGTAGGTGACTAACTCAAGAATTCTTTCGTTGAAAAGTACATTGTTATTTCCACCATTTAATTTTTGGGTCTGTTTACTGCTTTTTTCTTTTTTTCTCCGCAAAAAAGAACTAGACATTACAATTATACATGCCTTTTTCTATTTTCTCTTTAAGGAAATTTTACTTAACAAAAAGATATCTTCGAGGACTGGTCAACAATAAAAAAAGGATTCTTTCTTTTACAACGCCAACGTTTCGGCAATTTATTTTGCCTTCATCAGGGATACAATGAACATAAAAAATTTACATTATTTATAGTATTTATGTTGACCAATCCTCGAAGATATCTTTTTGTTATTTAGTACATTGGTGAAGATCAATATCAATGAATTTTTTCGTTATTTGGGTATTGTATATACACGATGTATCAACATGGTTCAGAAATTAGATAAAAGTTTTATGCTACTTGTTGCATTCTCACGTTTGATACTCATGAATTGGTAGGAACATAGGTACATTGACAAATCATGGGTTTTGCCTTTCAACATACACACAAAATGCAAAGCACAACAAAAATTTTCAATTACTTAAGTGTTTGAAAACAATAATTAATTCGAACATCAACTGTGTTCGCGATTATTTATCCTCAACCGACAAGGAATCGTTTATTATTATTCAATAGGAGTTACGTACCAGTGTATCATTACGTACCAGGCGTTGCATTACATACCAGTGCAGCGTTACATCATCACTACACGTAGATTTTGCTAAAAGACATGCCCTAACCAAAATGAAATAAGTCACTCCTAAGCTAAATTCCTATTACTTAATGGTAAAAATGTTTGTACCAGTAAATTGGTAAAATAGAAATGTTCCTGTAGGGTTTTTGCATATATTTGTGTGTATATAAATTTATAATCTATAAATTATCCTTCAGGTATCGTCAATCTACAATTAACTTTTGTAACACCTATTGTTTAAGATCTTACAAATTATTCTTATTTATATTATTGCACTATTCACTAAAATGACACTTCATAATATATACAAGACTACTTAAATGAAGTCTCATGCGCAAAACAGCGAGCATGAGTAAATCTGAATAAAGGCTTAACAAGGCATTCGTCTGATCTGTTAGGCATTTTTCACAACAATCCATGATGTAGGAACTAAAGAGATGTAATCCTTCCCGATCAGTCATTTGCAATACTGATTAGGCCATACACGAAAATCTAATTACAGACCAACAATATTTAATAACGGGTGACGAGTAATTGAGGTAATTCAATATGATTCACTCGTTCCTCTCTGGCAGCCCTCTTCGTTTCTCCGGTCCCCATCTGCTCAACTTCGCTCCCTCATTCTTCTCCCCCGGGGGAAAGGAAGGGAAGAGTCCACACTATAAAGGAACGTTATTTCATGACCTCACTCTGAATATCATGGCATCTCTTAAGCGGAATGAGCTCCATTGACGTAACAGACATAACACGAAGACAGAAGAGCTAGTGTGCAATGTACGGCGCGTCAGCAGAGAATAAATAATCCACTGTTGCGAAATCTCACAAGTAGTGCCTCCATAATTGGTTACAGAGGTTGGGAGGGAAACCATATATGAAGAATTTGGAGAGTTAAAGGACGAGATAGCTCTGCCTAATTATGATTAATACTGTCATACTATGCGTCGTCAGAAACGTATGTGTTCATTAATATACAATAATTATATACGCCAATAATATGTAATTTAACTAAAACAGGGAAAACGATTTTCTACTTTAATATTATTGCATCGCTTCCACATGAAATTAATTGGGCTAAAATTAAGTATTTCAAACAAAGAAAAGGTGTAGATATTCAACATTTGTACTAAATCTACTCTACTACATTCTCGTACACAGTACGTGCCAGAGGTGGAAAAAGTTAATCTGAAATTTAACTTCGAAAAACGTCAAAGCGTTAGTTTGCTGTTGAAAATTTAACGGAAGTTAAAAGTTAACCGTTAAAAGTTGATTGACTATTTAAAATGTTACAGCAGTCAAATAGTCAAGGAAGTTTGTGAAACGCGCAATAGTGCATTTTAACATAGGCATAGTGTAGTAGGCTAAACTGGGAAGAAAATATTAAATATAACCTATGTTTTAATTTTTGTGTTTATTGTATTTGAAGTAGCAAGAGAAAATATTCCTCATGCAAGATGCATTTTCCCTTCATGAACATTAACAAATGAACATTTCCATCTGAGAGAAAGAACGATTATCCCGCATAATATATTTTCCAGTCAAAGCCGTCAAACGGTACTACAATGTTTTCTTGCCCGCAAAATAAAGTTATGTAACTTTGTCAGAAACACAGAACGCAAATACATCAAGATCATCAATTAAATTTAGTTACTCTTTTTTTCTCGTCGTTCCGTTCCGCTAAATATTTTTACTCATTGTACAGCATTTGCGAATAGTATCCCTGAATCCTATTGTGAACTTAATTACATGGCCATGGCGCGTATCACTTTATGTGAGTAACCCTTGTTCCCGCGACTTTGTATCACCCGATGTGCCCTAACCCATTTCGAATTTCAGGTCCTTCCTAAAGGCGCCTCCACACATTCGCTATTCGGCGAACTCCGAGCAACCGAACAGTGATCCCGAGCAACAGCGACTTGCTCGGGGTATTTCCCAAGTATTCGCCTATTGGTGAGCACACTGATCCAGAAATGAACAATTTGCCGAACACGTGCTCGCTCTGGGAACGACGAATATTCGTGTTATTGATTAGAAGTTATGGAGAATGTATCTGAAGTAATCACACATTCTGTTGCCTATGTAGTTGTGTCTTATGAAATGCTGTTAAGTAAAGTAAATGGTCATATCTAATCTTAATTCATTCAATTAAATTAATTTTTATTCCATGTGGATTTAGCTATGGTATTCGGTAATCTCGAATTTAAGATCTTTATAATCATTATAATTTTTATCCACTCAAAAAGAATCAATATTATATAACTATCTTAATTCGTGTCTCCACAACATCCCACTCTATTTATTTATTCAAATATCTTTCATTATATTTAAGTGTTATATTTTTATTATTTATTATCATAGTATTTTTTTATTTTCACATTTTTTATTTCCTGGACATTTCGTGTACAGGAAATATATGCTAATGCTACTACAAAAATTGATCATGCTAATAACGTCAATACACGTTCAATACTATGAAACTTTAGGACGCTTAATAAAAGTAAAATAAAGTGAATAAAAATGTTTGCGGTTTAAATCTCTGATCAAATAAACTTTATAGTCAAAAAGCAGTTGCAAACTGCGTAAAAACACGTTGGAGATAATGAATGAAGTTTCTCCATCACTATTTTAATACTTCAAATTTCTCTATTTTATCACTTCTAAAAACACATTACTTTGTAAGATAAAGAGAAAACTTACGAATAATTAATTTTTTCAGCGATTACTTACTCGAAATAACTTGAAAGCGTGTTACTCGTATTCTCGCGATCCTTGGTATTCGTGAAAGCACGAATATGTGGACAGTACCACGAACAGGTCATTCGTGAATATTCGCCTATGCTCGGCTTCCTTTGATGTGTCTCAAAAGACCGACACGCTGCGGTAAAAGGCGAGCACCGGTGTTCGTGATGCGTCGAATAGCGAGTAACCAATCCACACTAGCCGCTATTCGGCGAGCAGTTGCTCGGAGTTCCCCGAATAGCGAATGTGTGGAACCGCCTTAAGAATTGCGTGGGAACCTCAAGCCGCACTGGGTATTGAGCCCTACTAGTAGACATTCATCGAGGTAAAGCACATGATGTTCGAACATATACCGTCATTTCACGGGAAAGGGCGGACACCTGCGATGTCCTTGAGAATTAACAAATCGTCGGTTGAAGACCATAGATAAATTTCTAACCCACCCACCGAGGGAACAATACTTCAAAAAATTAACGGACTTAAATTAACGGAAGATAAATGTAATGGAAGATAATAAAAACGTTAATGATTTTATAAATTAAATTAAAAGATAAACAAAATGTTAACTTCGTTAATTAACGACTAACGTATTAACTCTTTTCTGCTTAGCTGTGTTACGTGGTATATACTATGAGACACATTTGCTAATTCCTTCTAAATTCGTGATCGAAGAGTATTTTTGTAGTGATATCTGTTTTAGTTTATTGCGGCAATTCATTTCTGGAGTCGAAATTCATGATTCAAAAACTGACGTATAATTCATTGAACGAGGTAAAGCTTTGATTATAATATGACATTCTCAACAATTCCCTCTTTCTCACAATGACATACTTTCCACTACAAATATAAATATCAAAAAATCAAAGGAATTACTTCGGGAATACTGCAAAGAAGTACCAAAATACTTTTTTTTTCAAGTAAAGAAATGTTAATTGTGAACACTGAAAAGTCCATAGGAAGAACAGTGAGGTTATTTTTAGAACGAAGTTAATCTAAATTAAGATTTAACCTACGTAAAGTAAATTCGTTAGTTTCAAATTCTACAGAGTAGGCCCCTTAGTGTTCCCGCTCATCACAGTCATCCCGGGTTCAATGCCCGGTGGGGCCAGAAAAAATTTACACCTTTTCATATGAATGTTCCAGTTGATATAGCAGTGACTACTGAAAAGCAAGCACTCCTTCCTCTATTCACCTCCTCCTAGTATCAATAACTCTTACCATTACTAACAACTACTAACCCCTCCACGTGGGCCAAGTTTTTGGTAAATCCAGCTAACTGGCCCACCTGCTAACAATGGTCTACCACCCAACACCTAACTCCTATTACTCCATGTAGACAAGCTTCAATAGCACGCTACATTTCCCATTTACAAATAACTACAATAAAAAAAATAACGAGTAGACCAAACTAATCCGGAAAGCTCTCTTCTGATTCTCAAAGCCTTCCGTTACGCTCAAGTGTCTCGTATGCTTATGTGAAAGTTTACGCACTCGTCAAATCATTTATTCCCGGTATCGGCAATAAGGCGTAGAAATATATTGCTGTAATTTCTTAACATGTTACAACTAATTTAAGCAATAAAAATGTGAAAATATTTAAATGAATAAGTATTAACGCCAACCGCCCGATTTGGATGAATATATTCAACAAATTAGATAGCACTATTCAGTTGGGTGAATATGAATCGGTTCCACAGGCTGTTAGCAAGAAACGAAGTAAAAAGTTTCCTCTCTCGCCAACCGTTGTTTTGCGAAACACCAAACGCCTCTCGGAGACACAAAGATTTGTCACAGCCCGTACTCCAGCAACGATTCATTGTGCGAAAGCGGAAAATCACGCGAATGCGCAGTGATACATCCTCTTTACTTCTGGCAAGCGCTCGCACAACGAAAAACTTCTCCATCAGCCGTCGCGACGCTAGCGTTGCACCGCCTCAACTTCCTCCGCTCGTGCTACCGCTGCCACCCAACGCCCACCACCCCCGCCGCGCCACGTGCTGTCTCACGGCGCGTATTATTCAAAGCCACGAAATATTAAGCTTAGTCTTCACTGGATTACGAAGCACAGGGACCATCTGTCGGCGGCGAGGAAGCCTTGTCGAAAGACCATATCTGCAAGTGTAACCTTTATTCCATAACTAAGATTACTCTACTAAGAATGGTCATTGAGTGGCCATCTCTTAACGCCAAACGGTCATTCATTTCACGTGTAATCGACAATTGCTACATACATGTAACATAATAAAACTCTTAAAAAAAGAAAGAAGCCATGTGACCACCAATGGCGGTTTGGCGATAACACACGCCGCACCAATGGCTATTTTTACTAGAGTAATTACGATACTTCAGATAATTGCAATAGTACAGGAGTCAACACCAAAACAATCAACGATATATGTCCTTTCTTACATATATACTAATTAAAATATTATTAGCAATACTTCGAACTTTAAACGTTTTGTATGATTCATTCCACAATAAATTCCTTTTTTCTGTGGTTTGGTTAATGTTGTTCTACTTGTGTTCTTCACATTTTTACTTTCTCTTATTCACTCAATGGCTCATCATCTATCCTCAATGTTTGTGACAAAACAATCGGGTCATTTGATCACTATTTTTGTTGATAAGAGTAATATTTATTCATTTCCAGGTTTCATTTTTTTATTACGAGTTCTTCTTCACCTACCGAGCATTTTGGATAAATTTCTCAAAATTGGACCCGACGATTTTCTATTCGCCAACACGTACCCAGTATGCATGCATTCTTGGTATTTCACTTAAGTACTTTAAACACAAGCATGTGGATTGAGGTGTTTATTTTATCTAAATTTCATTAATTCTTTCATGACAAAAAAATGCCAAGAAAAACAAAGGAGCGAGAAATATAATATTAATCCTTCACATCGTTCTTGAGATTAAATTAAACTCTTTTCTACCTCATCAAATTACGATAAAGTTTCTCTTAAAGATCGCACATCAATGCTACTGGTGTTTGGATGTGCTGAAGAAGTTTGATAATTTTTCGGCAAACTTTTGTAACACCGCAAAACAGTTTGTTTTATTGTATGTAATTCAGTAAATAACACCCAATGTGAGCCATGGGACTCTCACTCAAAGTTCTTAAAAATGAAGGCAGCTTTTAATCACCTTTGATCCATCGACAAATAAATAGTGAAGGAGTGATCTTTTAAATGTTCTATTTTAGATGTAGTTCTATCCTAATCGAAATATTTTAGTGACGTTGTATTTTTAACTTTCTCCTCCTGCCTCCAGTTCCCCTCATGAATTGTTACGGCAACGATTACTGTCCTTCGAAGTACAGTACATATGCCAACAGCCACACTCACCTCCACAATGTCGTGCCTGTCACCTTCCCGTGAATCAACTTACCGGAAGTTCCTATTCTAATTATCTAGCGATGTCTCCGTCTCCCTATCTCCATCGTCGCCTTCTAAACCAATTTCTTCCCCTTTCTTTGGCCTTATGGTCGTCCTCCAGCGACACGTTCATCGTGTCAACGCCTGAGCAACGAACGCTGCTTCGTCGCCTGCACATGTTCCATGCGCACGTAGGGAGAGCGTTTAGCGCCAGGCGGGCGACGGGAGCAAGCAATGCCGCGACGCCTCACCGCAGCAGCCGCCTCCTTCTCTACAGCATCAAAGGGGCGACTCACGCAGCCTCGTCTCCGCCGCCGCCGCACGCCTCCCGGAAAACTGTCACCCGTTCCGGGAAACGAGATAATTTCATATCTCACGCCTGCATCTCGGGGAGTCCCCGGCGTCACAATTTGTCACACTTTCGTCGCTTGGTGCGACACTCGAGAGCCGAGGCGTGACGCTACAACGAGGCGCCGGGTTTGCATGCAGTTGTTCTGGATGGAGTACGGGAATGAACGAACGGATGGAACAACTCTGAGTGAAGGAGGAGAAGGAGCTGGTAGAAAATCTTTGCATCATTTCAATATCCTGCAGAGAATAACACTCAAGTGATTCATATGTTCAAAACAAATGTCCTCCTTGTAAAGCGTTCTTCTTTGTTTGTCGATAGTATACATAGATATTTCAATTTAATTAAGGAAAATAAATACATCGATTTCGAAGTGAACACTCAGTTTCAAACAAATCCTTATATAAAGTTATTTAATTCCGCCTGCTCAATGTAAACTTTTACTAATGTGAAGTTTCCGTTTTGTAAACATAATTATTTCCTCCTGATTGTCTTTTATGTAGGGATAGACCAATTAAGCAAAGGTACAAACGCATTTTTTTTTGAAATGGCCAGAAATTTTAATTTTACATAACCTGTCAAATAAAATAAATCGAAGCATAAAAAGCATAATTTAAAACCATTTGCAGCATAAAGATCGTAACTTGTATAATTCTGCATAATGAAGAAAATCTTTAGTGGTTTTCATGAATTTTCCACCTATCAGTTTCGAAATAACTGTGGTGAAGAAAAATATCTGCCTCCCCCACGAATTGTCTCTACTCTTAACTGCGACATTGGAAATATTTCCAGTTGGGAAGTGTACCTTACTCTCATTCTTATTTTTGTTACGTGAATGAATAATGTCGTGATCTGTTGCGAATAATATAAACATAACATATGAAAATAGATACGGTGCAAATCCATTTCTGAAAATCCTCTTTGAGGTGTACTCGTTAAACTACTTCATGTTACTTATATGATTATTCTACTTTCTATAAACTTACACAGGGCTGTTCAACATTCGACAGCCGAATCTATAATCGTCATTAGATTCCGAAAACAAGAGAATCCTTTTTAGCCGAAAAATTCGTTAAGCGGGATAGTCGTTATCCTAGGTATCACTATGATGAAAGTACAAGACTGTCTATAATATCTTGACCTCATTACAAAGCTGTCTTTCACTAATCAGCGATGTAAAATGACAGGGTCTTGTTTTATTATTATTCATGAATTTCTTCACTAAAGCCTAGAGAATTAAAAATTATTATAAAAAATGCACCGAATACAAACTTGTTAATACTCCAAAAATAAATTATAATTTAGTAAAAGCCGAAACTCATATCAAAATCTCATACATCTACCCTTCCAATACATTCCCGAGAATCTAATTTACAAGACTCCCAGTTTTGCTCATCCATTGTGGTTGAGTAAAATACTTCACTGCAGTTATGCTTGGTCCTCTCCTGAACAAAAACTAGACGAAGTCCCTTCACACAGAGACTGATTGCTGAACAGAGCAACCTCTGGGTACCAGGAGGTTAAATTCGTTTCGAACAAAAGCGATTGGAACAATGGTCTTTCTTCATGAGAGGGGAAGGTCACGAGTAGACCGTTGACAAGACTGGACCACAACGTCTTGTTTATCACGTCCCAGTCATTTCATTCTCCTTCCCGAGGGTATTTAAAAACAGACTGCCTTCTCGGAGCAATATCCTCGCGGCGTGCCGTAGAGAAAAGAAATCCATTCTCGCCATAAATTTCATCAGACGGTATTACCAGGCAGTTGAATTTAAAAGGCTCCGGCACAGGCTATACTAGTGGAATGAGAAGCGGAAGCCTTCCGACTTTCGATTAGAACCGATTTCTTCGGTCTGCTGCCTCGCGGAAACGAACGGTTTGCGGGAAACAAGTCGGTTGGTGAAGGGCGGGGATAGGGGCGGGGCCCAGGGCTACGGTGCCTGGCGGCTCAGGAAAAACTAAAGAGTGTGCGGCGGCGCGGGCGGAGGGAGGAGGACCAGTTGTCACTTGTCGCGAAGGCGACAGTCGTTTGTTTCGCGCCGGCGTGGTCGGGTCACGTATTCGAGTTTCCACGGTGAACGGCGCCATGTAATTGCTCACCATTTTTCACCATTCCCAACACAATGAACCCCATTGTGCGACGTAACAGCGCTATGATATGATGGGCGAGTTTATGACCTTTCCGTCAACATATTCATCTGAGCTCCTCAAAAGAAATCATTCATTCACATGGAAGAACTAACTACATATAATCCGGATAAATTTGACGTCAATAAGAAACAGACAGTTTCAATTTTCATTTCCGAAATTCTTACTAGCTCTAAAAAATTAACGATACCTTCTTAAAAATATGACATGATGGCTGGAGAAGAAGACGAAGAAAAAAAATTAAAAAGAAAAATATCCTTCGAGACGGGTCTCATATTTTACTTTATATCTGCGCGACGAAGTCTGTCAAGTTTACATTAAGAAGAAGCAGGGAGAAACTAAAGAGTAGCGCTAAATTAGTCCTCGTCAGTTCATATTCTCGTTTACAACATTCCGTCCACGCTGAGTCAAGTAAACACAGTACGTCCTTAAGGAATGAAAAATTATGACTAGGCCAAGGGTGCACTATAAACCCAAGAAATATTCTGACGTGATTCACTGCCATGGTAGACGTCGGAAAGGCAGCTTGCATAGATAAAATCTGATTGAGTTCGGAAAAAACAACAGTCGACTACCATTAACAACTATATCATTTTCTTGACCAAACAATTCTTCCTCACGCTACAGAGAGCTGAACTTATTCTTGTCAAATTTTGGAGAATATAAGGCTACTCCGAAAGTTATGGTACAGCAAAATCCCTGTAAAATGTTTGTGTGTGTGGAACTGTGATGCTTTTATAGACAATAAAAAGCAGATCGTTGTATGGTATAGTTAAGCCGTTTTAGAAAAGGGAAAAGCATTCAAGGGATCAAGGAAAATCCGCACTTGTTTTTGCATGACGTAATTCGTGGAGAGAAACCACAATCAGATGAGACGCGCAGAACGTTCTCTCGCGATCATCCCTTTTTCGATCTGTAATACTTTGGGTTTCAAATGACTAAGTGCACTTATAATTGATACCTATTCATTTGTATTTAAAAATCTATAGGTTTAATAAGAAAAATGGATCAGACTTTTCTTTCTCTTATCACTCATTCTTCAAACTCACTGTCTTCTGCAAACATTTCTCATTAAAAAAAAGTATTCACTTCATGGACCAATCAATAAAGAAAAATGAATCAATAAAGAAATGTCACAATAATTAACATTTCGACCTTCAACAAAATTTGTATTCATTCTGCAATAAGAAGTAGACTTATGGCCGAATGATAAGAGTTACTGTCTAATGTCTGGGACTTTCCAGGAACGCCAAATGCTGTCTGTAGTCGACTAGTCAACTTTGCGAGCACACCATTCGTGAAAAAAGTTAACTGCAGTCAACTTCGCTTGACTTTGTTGAGGAGGAGAGTTGAGCGCAGTCAGAACAATCGATAGTATCATAAAGACTCAGAAGAATCGCGCTGGGCTGAGGATGACAGTTGAGTCCAAATCTTGAAATTAGAATTAGAAGAATCGCCAAGTAATTCATTGTTTATTAAGCATTTCGTGACCGTTTACCTCACAAAAAGCATTCAGTAACCCAACCTCACAAAAAGCGCGAACCCATAAGTCAACTTCTGCACCACTTTTGCATTCCATTCGCGTTTCCGAGTGACGTTGACTACTCAGCCAAGAGTTTACAGTCAACTTTTCTGGTTGTGACTGGAAATCCCCAGTCGTTGATAGCAAGGAGAGGGTATCGTATACCACCAGATAGCGCGCTGGTGATCAGTTAAGCATCGATTCGCGAAGGTATCTTTTTGCGATGGAACTTTAAACTTCACTTTTACCCAGAAACTAAAAACTCTATACTTGAAAACCTATACTATTCTTAAAATATGAGCATAAAACTCTTCAAATTACACTTTACCGTATATTTCTACTAAATTGGATTAACCACTCTCAAAATTTTTAGTCAATAATTCTTGTCTAGATACTATTCTCCATTATTGTTATCTGCGCCTGTTGCGGCTTATTCATCCTGAATAAGTGGTACCCACAAGGAGGGGGGG
>NNCF01127619.1:118435-200025 GCA_002313205.1 Laupala kohalensis | reverse complement strand
TCGAAAAATGAAGGTTTTTTGGAAGTTTGGAATATTTAATAGTTAAATAATAAAAATACTCAAAAAACCATGTATTAAAAGAAAAATCATAATGTGGTTTCAGTTTTTCAGAAATCCGAGTTGAGCGCTTATGAATCTGAATATATATGGAATCTGAACATGGTCCTTTGAAATTTTAAAAATTCAAACTTTCTTCTGCTACGTTCCTCATTTTTAGTTGCTGAAATATAATTTGAAACCTAATTATGTATTATATTTTAATCTCACTTAACTTTATCCTTGATAAGAAAAATGGATATAGGCGATGAACACTCTTACTTGCTCGTATACGCGGTCTAGAGACAGTATTGCAACCGAGAAAAAAATAGCGAGATTTTGAAGGAATTTTAGTGTCCCTGCTACCGAAACGTGTTTTTAGTGTCGGTATCACGATACCGAAAGTTTTATTATACTTCGACACCCGTCTGTCTGTTCATCTGTGCACACCGATACTAACTAAACAGGTCAGTCAATATCATTCATATTTTGTATTTTGAGTAGTTATTGATGCACGAGCTCTGAAATGTTTTAATTTTTGATATTCATATCATTTGGCTCAAATTTTGTTTCTTTTAAGTTAGAATAGAAGTAGGAAAATAATATCTCTCAGTCGAATTATTACCTCAATTATTTATCCCGCGGATCTTATTTATGCACTATATCAAGAGAGGTCAAAACTATTTAATCAAGATGTACCAAGTCGAGGGAGGTATCGGAAGGCGGTTTGTTCCCTCAAAGTCACCCCTTCTTCGTTCCCAAATATCTTGACCCAGAGGTGCTTCCTGACACATCACCTTTCGCTCACTCTAACATCCTTACCCACCGCATTTAGAATAATTCTCCCACTGGATATTTCTTACGCAAACTATTTTTTACCGTTTATGTAAAAGACAAAAAATAGATTTGGATTCTGCGCAAAATTTCTTGAAAAATTGAACTAAACAATAGCCATTTTCAAGCCACTTTATTTTATACGCAGAAGATTAAACTGCTGTTGTCAACATCAATATAGAATGCATGAAAATGGTTGCTTTTTGCTTCGTAAAGTTAGTTTGCGTACTATATTGTAAAATATTTCTAAATTTTTGGAATATGATTTGGAAGTGAGTCAAATCGAAGGAGGGTGTATTTTTCTTTTCTTGGGGGGACCCTTGCAAATTAGAGGGGGGTGTCTGCGTCATAGGGTTTAGGTGGGGTGGCAACTCTGCTGAAGAGAGTGGAGGAATTTTCGGATTGCAGACCGAAATGCATGAATTCTGCTGTGCAGCCTGAGCGCAATCCAGAAGTAAACATCGATGGAGAAGGGAGTCGGTGGAGTTGAAGAAAGAGCAGAGAGGGTAAGCAAGAGGTCGAAAGGTATTACGCTCTCACAGAAGAGTCAAGTGGCGACTGCAAGAATGGTATACGCGTTTGGAGAAAAGAATTGGCGTGGAGGTTTGAGAGACCATGAAAATGTGGAAAGACTGATGTACCGGGGCGAGATAGGTGGCCAGTGAGGAAGGATTAGAACATAATATTTTAAAAAGTCGACCAGCCAATGCTTTAACACCTGGTACACTAAAATAACTCGTATTTGCTTCTATAAAACAGAAAAAAACTATTCTCAAACGACTGTGAAACAATATTATGACATGGTCACGGTTAGAAATCGAATTAAACGTGTGGTGGGGGGAGGGGGGAGCCAGGGAATTTCCATCCTTCTGACTTATTTCCCCACTTACACATCTTAGGTTTATTTTTTAAATTTATTTCATGTCTTATGGCAAGGTTCAGGCCATTTGGCCCGCTCTTCCTTGGTGGAACTCCGTCGCTCGGAACCGTGACTTGAGTGAGGGAATTGGGAAGGAGAGAAGTTGGGTTGCCAGGGAACTTATGGTACCAAAGCGACATTTGTCCGGGATAGGTGAGGGAAACCCCATCTGAATACCGCATCTAGTTCGGCCAAGCACGTACTGAACCCGCGCCTTACCGCTCAGCGGTATCGTGGAAACTAAGACGCTACTACAAGACGCTGTTGTCGGTTTCCAAAGAGATAATAATTCCACCTCTCGTAAGTGTCAATAATGCTTGATTATAATTAAGCACTCATTTCAACTAATGTGCCAACATTTCATGGAATGTAAGTATCGGATACTCTAAATCGTTATTGTAAGAAAAATGAATTTTAAACATATTAGACATATTAACAATCGGTATATAGTAAATCAGAATTAAATATAAAACTGCAAAAACAATGAGGTCCTTTTAAAGTTCCCTCTCTCCTTCGAATAAGATATTTTCTTGACAATTTTGTAAAATATTGTAATAATGAGTTAATAATTATCTTATAATTCAAAAGTTCCCACTCCCTCTACATTTTCTTTAATTCGAACACTGGACATGGTACGTAAGGAGTGTCGTCTGAAGGCGAAAAGAATCCACGACGTCCGACACCAACACATTCAGAAGTGCCCGTCCACGTTTCAAGTCACGGCGAGGGCGGAGGTGAGCGCCGCCGTGTCCGAACAATAGACCACTGCCCGTCGAGAGAAACATGCAGACGAGGTGACCGGGCGGATGGGTGGAGGGACGGCGGTCGGGGTGGGGCGGGCAAGCCAGAGAGCGCGTCGACGTTGCCAAGTCGCGATGAGCGTCGTCAGATCCGAGGAGGGGCGACAACGGGGCTCGAGCGGGGACGAAGTTCTCACAGCCCCTTCCACCACGAAGAGAAAACAATGTTTCCGATGTCTTCTCACCAAAGACTGGCAAAACATTCATTCTCTCCACGACGCGAGAAACTAAACTTTCAAACACGTATGAAAATGATGAAAAATGAACACGAATTAATGTTTATACAGCATATTTTACTACTTCGAATACATAAAACCATATGAAGTTCCCCCTCTCGCATTTACAATAATAGGCTGACGCTCCTGCATTATAATATTAAGGTTATAATAATATTAACAATAAACAAAGTAGTTTCTTGTTTGAAACATTGTAATTAACATTCCTCGACTAATATCTTATCTTACTCCACAACCACCTTTGAAGCGAATTAACTACTTTTATACGGTACCTTTTTAACATTGTTTAATAACTAGCTGAACTCATCAGCATCGCCCTGCGGTTTGAATTGCTCTCTTTTCGTAATATTCAATCTTTACGTAGTTATATTAATAGTTATCTCTACAGAAAGGCTCCGTACTTACTCCTTAACCAAGGCGAAGACTACGCCCAATGAAATGTTCTTACCCTTATTAAGCTATCACAAAAAATGCGTGAATTTTTCATTCACGTGAGAAGGGGAAATAAAAAAAATATCTAACTGGTTCGAGTGAACCGTTTTAGACAATTTCACTGTTCGATAAAGATACATTAAATGATACTGATTTGCATCTCGGATAAATTTTTAAACCACTGATACCCAAAGTGGTCTATATCGACCCCCAGGGGTCGACTACGACCTACAAGGGGTCCATGCCTGTGAGAAACAAAATTGGGAGTATATAAGGTGTAAATGGGGGTCCACGATAGTGGATCTCATTTAAGAAGGTCGAGACCTTAATTTTGGCTTTCCATGATGGAATGATCCACATACAGAGTATGTATGTCATACCTGCTACTTATCCCGTATTACGGAATATCGCGAAAAAGTTTTAATTGCTTTTCCATCTTCATACCTGGTGGAAAGGGGTTTTAGCGCTGTTGCCAATCTCCTAAAAAAAATTGGATATCACTGATCTAGGAGATTTGAGATTAAATATAACTAAATTGATGCCAAATGTTGAAAATTTGTTATCATCAGGTACATCCCTCTCGCTACAAAAATTTCTTATTTGATTAGTTATTTTATGTAATATATAATAAATTTTAATTTGGTAGGTTTTAATTTCAATTCAATTCATAAATGTATAAAAAGTAACATGTTTTTTATGTTTTTCATACTACAACAGGAAAATTAAATGTTTCAAAGCGAGTAGCACTATACCAGCTGTCAAAAACTCATTTGAAGTTGATGAATTTGTAAAAATTCAATATTAGATAAGCAGGGGGTATACCCAAAACCGAAAAACATGGCAAGTGGTCCACGAAACAAAAAAGTTTAGGGACCACTGTTTTAAATATCCAAACGTCTACCGTTTGGTATTAAATTATACATTAATATTGGAGAGAAATGGAAAGTGTTACACAGTTGTTCTGCTATGTTTTAAAATTAAGACAATCAAATAATACGTGAAGTCTCTTAAAATAGATTAAAGAGTAAGAGTACACAAATTAATTTGGACTAGTCTGGAGTGTAGTCCGAGGATTTTCACACAATGAACTTCCGAGTTACGCGTGGGAATCTCATTATGTTGACGACTGAATGTGTTGCCCGCAATCAATCATACTCAAATGTATGATATTAATAAAAATGTAATTAGGATCAACATGCAAGGGATTAATAAATTGGTATGTTCCTCGCTCAGTTTCTAGTGGAAATATGGTTTTAAATTTCAAAGTAAGGGAAAAGTACTTTAACCAAGGAAGATACTAACGGAGACTATAATTTGAAAAGGCAATTTCGCCCTGGAAACATGGCGATAAGCGAGCACAACGCTTTCCAAAAGGACAAACGCTACCAAAGCTTTCGAAACTCTTGTTAGGCACTTCAAAAATATTTTTTCTAATGTTTACGTATGCTCGTGTTGCGAAGGTAATGAAAAAAAATCTTCAATACAAAAATATATCTATTCAATAAAAATTACCAAAGTGTTGATGTGAACGAACCACTTGAGTTGTTACGTAAGTGTAACAAAAATACTCTTTTTCAATACAGATACCTTCGCTTTCACAAAAGTACGTCTTCACGATTTCCAAAAATCCTGCTGTCCAGGATAGATGGAGTCTTGAATATAATGCGTAGGTTTATTTTAGCAAGACAGCGCACATAATAAAAAGAAGTGATTGATGGTTTACTTTTCTTTTAACGATTTTACCATAAAAATAGTAAAATTATAAATAAATCGACTTATTTAACGATTTTTAAATTGACTTTCTTAAATAGATTATCAATTTCTTTCAAAGTCTCACTGATGGAAATAACAAAAACAATTCACTAAAAGCACATCCGAACTTCCCCCAGAAAAATTCTCTTATGAAATAGCTCTTATCTATTATCGACTGACGAAGATTAAAAAAAAACTTAAAAGGTCTTCATTATAATGATTGTTTCCAGTCAATTAAAATGAATTATTACCGCATTATCTTTATAAAGGGATGGATCATTAATAAATTATTTCAAGAGTTAAAANAAAAAAAAAAAAAAAAAAAAGGTAGCTAATTGTTGATTGCAACATTTCATTTTCGATCAATGTTTTGAAAAACTAATTTAAATATATTGAGTCAATTTTTTCTCACAAGTACGAGACAAAGAGAAGAGATGTAATAACTATGACCCGACGAAAACAGCAATAGGATTACAGCCTGTACAGTACGGCCAAAATGGAATTGGTTGACATCTGAACTCTGAACTGCAGGAGACCTTATCAAGTTCGGGTATAGTGTACATTTTACTATTACGTATGAAGACACTATTTCTTTTCATATGACTTTTGGCGAGGAACAGGCCATGAGGCCTGCTCTTCCACCTAACCATTGGTACGGGTATTGGGAAGGAGAGATGTTGGGATGTCAGGGAATTATGGTACCGAACGGATATTTCTCTGGAGTAGATGAGAGAAACCCCAGCTGAAAATCTCACCTAGTTCGGTCGAGCAGGGTTTGAACCCACGTTCTACCGCTCAGCGTGATCGTGGAAGTGAAGACGCCACCACTAGACCATCGCTGTCGATGTAGACCTCACTATCTCCGAATAGTGTATAGCAAAGAGAAGGTTCTATCACATTCACAAATTCTAAATACTTTGTATGTATAACATGAGGCTCTAAGTTATTCTAGGAATAATTTTACAAGATATACCAGAATAATCAGATACGAGTATAGCTGAGAGGCCCTTATGTCATTTTTTCTCGCCTTTCCACTTTTAAGAGATTCTCTCGTTCTTCAAGTGATACCATCAAACGTCAGCCCATATCATTCACTCGGTCGCCTCCCCGTTTCTCAGTCTCCCAATTTCATTTGAACGAAGATGAAAAAATAATTACGTATTTTGTGCCATAATTCTTCTGTCTCGCATCAACTATCGAGGAGTGGACAAAGAAATCTAGCTGTGAAAGATGAAAAATCCATTCATAATGTATAGTTTCAGATATATGATTTTCTTCTCACTTTCAGTATCGTGTAGGCAAAGAACTGCTCATGGGAAACTATGGCACTTCTTAGGTGGCTGTAAGTTCTTTAACTTAGAAACTATGATATGAATGAAAAGTATGGTACGCCGCATGTCTTAACAAGGGGTATGGGGGGCTACTAATCCCCCAACGAAATATGAGTCCAAATATAACGTAAAAATAAAGTACAATGGGCGAAATAGTTTACCGAATATGGTAGTCCACCGATGTGAGGGGCATGTCCTGGCGAAACAACTTCAAACAAAGAGTTTCGTAAGGAAACATTTTAGCATGTTTGCCATGTAGGGTGTAAGTTTGCGAGACACTGATGTTAATATACATTAACACTGTAGACTTGTTTACGAAACGTAGTTACATGTTCGTTTTTCAAAGACCTTTGTATAATTATGAGAAATTTCTATTTTGCCCCAGCTAGTTGTTTTATAGAAATGTGTATATTCGTTCCACAGACACTATTCACTTCCAAGTTATGGTTCCGAAACCAATTAAGAAATCTTATGAATGTTTTGAAGAGTTTTCTACCACTTTGGCATGTTCACTCCACGTCGTTCTAAAATGCTCTTTGCTTGTTCCAAGCAAATTACATCCACGAGAATGATATCTTGCATTTTAACCCGTTTATACCCAGAACATATTTTGCTTCCGATTTGTTTTATATTATAAGCTTTACTCCTACACGAGGTATGGACATGGGGAAAAGTAAATTAGAAAGGATATTATTGTTCATCTTTTGGAAAAGAAGTGTAGCGAAAACGCAACGTTGGGCACTAAAGAGTACTTTAATGACATCATACAATGGCTAACCATTACGATTGATTATTGTATTTTGATACATCGTAATTGGAACAACTTGAGTACATAATTGAAAAATACATGAAAAATGTAAAAAAATCAACATGTACCTATAATCCAAGAATTAATTGTCACAAGTTTCTTCCATTCGTTTGATTAAACTAACTTATGTCGCACTGAAATGTAAGAGGAAATAATTCTCTAGCAACTGATGTCGTTATTTGTGGCATTATTATTTTAGATATTATTTTTAAATATTCATTCTCATCATTTCTCTGGAGTCTTAAAATGAAAATCCCTAAAGCATTTATTGCGAAGAGCCACTCTACATGTACCATATATGTTTATGGTTGTGGATTAGCGTGAGAATAGCGTGTGCCTTTACTCTGAGTTTCGGGAAAGTGTCCGCTGTTGTCTAATCTGATATCAATGGACTCCCTGTTACTAGTTGGAATGACAGGTCCTGATTTTGGTGTTCCATAAGATTGCTACGAAATTAGTGCAATATCTCGCCTAATCTCTAGTAAGTGTAATTCTTCTGGGCCTGTATATTCTGATGATTTCCTGTACTGCAGCCATAAGTTTTGTACTATCACATCAACACACCACAAAAATATTGGCCACCACAATTTTTTGAGCGAATATTTATCCTATTTGATGCTACATTCTGATCCATGCGATCAGCTCCACCCATGCAGTGTTGTATAACTGGACAAGGTGTGGTCGAGGAATTGATATTTTCTCACTTGCTGAGTATCTTGACGCGTTCACTAGAGGGAACACTGAGTTGCAATTTGATACCAGAGTTAAAACAGAATTATCATTCCATGTGCATAACACAAGCCTTTCGCCATCAGTACATCCAGTTTTTCTCTTTTCATCGCAGACGTATCGGAGGGTATTTCTCAGATTTATTGTTTCTTATTGTCCCTATTAGTCCTGTTCCCCTAACTTATCAATTAGCTTGAGACCAAGGAAGTAATTATCACAAAATATTTGGTGAAGAAGGAAATTCCCAGAATTACCTCTCGGAAGACTATCACTGAACTTGAGAACACTTCCACCGAACCCATATTTTGCCTCGTAAAGATTTTCTGGTCCCTTTGCTCCCTGGTATGTATGAAAATCTAGATGTCCATATTTCTGATTTAGGCACCAATCTTTGTACCCAAAACGAACTTGCGTACCCCTTATATCGTGTTTCATACAATTGCGACCAAAATAGGCTATCACTACATCACAACTTGACTCTCTTTCCCACACAGTATATTCTAAAAACCTATCTTTCACGGAATTCACGAAAGGTCTCAGCATTGAAATCCTATCATTTCTACCAAGGTTGCTATTGTCGTTCAGATGAACAAAACGCATAATCTCTTCAAAACGATTTCTTCTCATTGAATTGGCAATAATTTCATTTCTGGTATCGGGACTTTCTTCTCAATACAACCTTCGTCTCGGAACAATGATAACATCTTACAAGTAGAATTCCCAGGAAAGATTTCAACTCTTCCATAAAAAGTGCAAAATTTTGTTTGCCTTTCTGCACAGAGTAAATGACATTCATTTTAACAAAGAAATCCAACAATTCGTCGAGAAAATGAAATATTCCGTTTGTTGTTAAAGGCAGACCGTGGAATAGAGGACATTCTGGTAAGCTTTTCATTAGTCCATTTTACAGCAACAGGTCCTCATTTTTCCAATTTCGAATTTTACAAACTTTTCGCTTGTATGACTTTCGATATTCTTTCGCATTACTGCTCAGTAGTTATTCTGAATTCATATATTTCATTAAAATCCCCTCTCCTCCATCATCCAAAATCACTTCAGTGTATGCTGGAAGTTTTCTTCCCGATAAATTATCATATGCTCTACCCAAATCGTCGTCTCCGCTATCCTCACCTGTGTCCTCTATCGCTTCAGGAGGAGAAATAAATATATCAATTTAGTGTACTCGATCCAAAAAGACTAAATCATCTTCAAAAGCTGCCGAAATCTACTCTACTACATCCGTGATAGAGGTATCCTTCATGCCCGGTGTTGCGAAAACGCAAGACTTAGAGTATGAAGTATTTTTTATTTAAGAATGAAGCATATTATTTTTCATAATCATAATACTGTATAGTGAAATTAGTAGAAACATATGTACTTGCTAATATGGTAAGAAGTATCCTGTTGACACACGTGGTCGAATGTCACTCTCCATCAGGAAAATACATAACTGAAACAGAAAAATTAAAAATATAAGTAAAAGAAGGCATGATTAGCATTTCTATGTACATAATGGATAATTTAATAAGTGTCTCGTAATGTATCTACGATTCTTTTATAGTATTTCAGTCAATTATCGCTACATTTCTTTCAGCCAAGGGTCGCTATGTAATTGATACAATGTAGCAAGCAAAATTTCCAAAGATTTATTGACTCATTTTTCATCTCAACATGGTCTGAATTGGATCGCAGAGTTGCTGAAAGACCAGGAATGGCAACGGTGACTACACGATGCAGCTCGCCGGCCGTATTCGGTCAAAGCACGCTGGTCCGCCGATGCAACTTTTCCACATACGGTGTGGAGTTGCGATGAGCTGAGGTATCGCACTCTTCGAAACCAACGCTCACGTTGACACTTCAAGTTCCGCTGCGAAAATATATAATATTGTTATATTTATGTCGTTCCTTCAAGATATTTGAGAACATGTTCATGACTAGGAAGTAGCCTCTTTGACTAGCTTTTGGGTCTCTTCTAAATTCATCAAGTCGAGTACTAAGTCTTGTTTTTCAGTATTTTATCCCTGTAGTGTAAAATATTCTAAATTTTATATCTAAATCAATACGTCAAAATACTATCTTAACTTCTCACCAGATGTGGAAAATGATACTCTAAATTCCTTATTCTTAGTTTTATTTATTTTCTAGGCAGAAAATCATGGAATAAAAATGACAGTTCTTCTAAAAGGATATTTTTGAAGCGAAAATGAAAAACAATATGACACGTATATTAAACTCGAAAATTTTTGTCGTGATTTGTGTTGATTGCTATAAGAATTCGAGCATTAAATATTAAGCAAACTTGGATTCATCATAAACTTTCCAATAAGATAATGTATTTGAGAGTCTGTTTCAGAGAAATTCGAGTTTGAAAGGTAACGAAAGAAATGTTGGGAAATATTTAGAAAAAAATCGATTAAAATCGCTGTGAAAAATAGCAGATCGCTACTTGAATGAGTTGAGTACTTAAAGATATAGAATCCCATACAATTCTTTTGAACAAAATTTTCAGACAAGTTTTTACAACCCTGGTGCTCTTTATTCCTCTGTAGTTCCCATTACAAATATTTTCTGTTTTGATTTTTAAATATCCTTATCAATTAATAATATAAAATAAATTTTCTACATTTTTATTCTACATTATACTTAAGTTAACAGAATTGAAAATGGTTAAATAATTTGAATCGCTTCCTCAAATTGAAAACTAAATTATGCACTGGCGATATCTAATTCTACTATTAGTTACATAATTCACTTTTCGTATAAACCACCACCAACATGTCTAGCTTAATACATTTCCCAAATTCTATAACAATCCCATGGACAACGGCAGACAACAGTCACCGAAAATCTATACGCAATTCCCCGAAAGGGTGAATACGAATGCATGCGCGATATGCTTCTATCTGCAGAATATGTGTAAACGCGTCGTCTCACAACTTCCAAGCCATGTAACACCATGATTGCACTGAATTATTCAGCATTCCACATGAGATGGAGAGAGGGAGAGAAGAGGGGTTCTGATTCGAGGCTTTCGCAGATAAAGGCCGCGTCACCTCGGCGGGAATAACGCTTCAAAGAGAAAACAATGTTCTAAAATGATTATAGAGGTCAATCACAAGCTAGAATTTGTACCTTTTAAAAATAGTTATTTTCAAATACTGGCATTTCGTTATTTGGTAATTGTATGTTAATGAGTCATGCACATGTAAGTACTTTTTAACGTTTCTCTGTTTTGGTAATTGCACTAAGAATTATAGAAGTAGTCAGCGATATTACAATTATTATAACAATAAAATGAGCTTAATGTTCTCCACAGTATCACGCACAATAATTTTTCACAGTAATTATTAATTAGCTACCGTTAGCTCTTAAACAAATATTTAGATATCAAAGATAGTTTTCTAAAATGCAATTCCTGATTTAAATGTTATAGGAAATTTGTTCCTCGAAGTACTACTTTAAAAATTGTATTTAACAGCCTACTAATGTCAGAGGATTTTGGGGAGCATCGCATAAGATACATTACGATTCTTACAAACTTGACGAGAGCAGGAAATCAAGTTCATGGACAAAGTGAAAAATAGCGTTTTAGTTGAGTCTTAACCTCACCCATAATTGTTTAAAATTTTATTATTCACTAAAAGTAGACATGAGAGATCATTGAAACATTTTTTGACAAATGTAGATTTTCATTATTTTGCTGAATAACTCGGTCATCATAGAACATTCCAGGGTTTCAGTTTTAACGATAAAGACATGATAATTGGATGTTGTCGCATTTTCTCCCTATTATCGCGTTCTTACTCTCTCTTCCAAGGAACTAATTCGACCTCACGCAGATGAGGGACTAATTGCTAGACGAAGTTTTGCCACTTTAGAGGGTTATACCCGCTGCCTGAGTGACGTCACCACGACATACTTTTCCGACGTGTCCCACATCCTGAGAACTACGTATGCGATACACGTGGGCGTAGATCCCAACGTTCCCTCTCGTCCTCTACACGAGAAACGACAGATAACGATCGTTATTGCAGGCTACATTCAGAATTCTTCGTTGATGTAGGTCCAAACGTGTTACCAAGTTTCTCTAAGTCCTATCAATTCAAGTGTATTTACGTTTTTAACGTAAGTATAAAGATAAATAATAAGGCGTGTTAATTTTAAATTAATAAAAATGCAAGTCCGTTGTTCATGCATGGTAATCATAATTTGTTTCTTATCTGTTCTTCACGATACTATTTTTTCTATAACATAACGATACGTTTCACCCAACATGGGCTATTCTTCTGCTTCTCTTGTGTGCATAAATTAATGGGATGGTTCCATCACTAGTTAGTCGCTCACGATGTCTTAATAATAACTTTGATGTTCTTACAAAATTACCAGTCAAAAACTATTTTAACAACTATTTTTGAAAGTACATAAAGTTGTTGTTATCGTAGATTTGTAATTGTAATTCGTTAGAATATTAAAAATATTATTAGTTATTGATAATATACGTAAACACATCAACTTTACAACAATATAAGAGCAATTTTCTTTACATTGTATATGCATACGCAATGACGTTCAATGTATATAAAACATGAAATTGATACAGGATTAATAATTTAATTATTTTTAAGTATGTGTTCAATCATTACTCGAACTTCTCAGGTACAACGCAGAGTTATTTCCTTCTTGAAGAGAGGTGAATCAATCTGTACTCACATCCCTCTAAATTTGTGAGTATTGCAAACTAACAAAATGATGAATTAAATAAATAGGATTTATTGACAAATATGTTTTAAATAGATTGCATTCAACATAGAGCTACTTATTATTATTATTATTTTACTCGCGCTCAATTTGAGAAATTCTGAGCAAAACCTGACCGGTGTGGTTTTACTTTGAATTAGCGGTGAATGTTTGATGTAAATTAGTATCTATTTTACGATATTTCCAGAACGATTCAAAATAGGACATTCATTACGATAATCTGAATTCCAAACTTGTCAAAATGTATTCGCTGGTATCCGAATTCTATTTAGTGCAGAGTGTCAACATATTTCCCATTACGTCTGTTTCTCCCATCACGATGTCATTACTCATACAGCGAACAAACATTCCGGGCACAATAACTATTTGTTAGGAATATAAATAAATCGGCCTCCCGTTATTCACTCCAAATTGACCTCCGTGATTATGTGTAAATTGCACTCAGTTTTATGTAATACACCACACGTCCCCTCGAGGTCCAAACCAGTTTTCAGAGACAAGAGACAAATGCGAAAAATTACTATTATTTTGCGAAATATTAGAAGTATATCGCAACAATAGAAGTAATATAATATTGTGAAATTCTATAATGCTATTGTTTAATATTAAGTAACCAGGCAAGATAGTTAAGACCAAATCAAATAAATGAAAATAATGTTTAATATTAAGTACTTCTATAATTAATGAAATTATAACAGGTAAAAAGGTGTAAAGAAAAAAGGACATAAAAGTAATAGAAAAAATGATGTTCCCATAAAAAAATACTTGGCAGAGAAATTAATTCATTAAAATGTTGGAAAGAAGGAGAAAATGCAGATGTTCGAGATTGTAAATGTTTCTTTTCATTCATATTAAATGAAAGTGGCATTATGTAAGATTCTGTATTATTTTATTTGCTCGAGCTTTTTCGATCTTCTAACCTCTCTGAAATCTTTTATTAGTAGCAGAGGTGCCCACCCCCACTAAACCTATTGACGCTGACCAGCCCCCCCGAAAAAAATTACTTCACCTCCCCCCTTCGCTTTGACTCACTTCCAAATCATATTCCAAAAATTTAGAAATATTTTACAACTTTATCCCTCTCCTTTACCCTAACTCCTTATTAAAACATGTTTGCAAAACAAATGCACATGCTTTCTCGCATCTGAGACACTAAAACGGAATATTTCCGTCCAAATCTCGGGATTTTTTCTTGGTTACAATACTGTCTCCAGATCAAGTAAAAAGAATGTTCATCTCCTATATCCATTTTACTGATAAATGATAAATTTAAATGAGGTTGTAATACATAATTAGGTTATAATTTATATTTCAGCAGCTACAAAATTATGGAAGTAGAAGAACAGAGTTTGAATTTTAAAATTATCAAAGAATCATACTCAGATTCCATATATATTCAAATTAATATGCGCTAAACTGAGATTTCGAGGTTTCTTACGTTTCATTGGATTATTTCACTGGAAAAACACCTCAGATACATGTCCCCTTCTTCACTTGTGAGATATATAAAGCAGGAGGATGAGGTAATTAACAGATTTATCACTCGATTTTAAGAAACATAGGCCATGAAATGGTTAAGAATAGGTTAAGAATAATGTTGGATAATTTGTAACGAGTATAGTTGTGCATGACTGCAAATATTCGTGAACAAAATTTGTATTAAAGAATCCAATATCAACGAACAATTCGAAAACCAACAGTTTTTCTTTCACCTCTATTCTTACCTGAAACCGCACGCAGTAACGCTGAACGCTTTCTGAGACAACGTCTCAGAAGATCCACTACCGCTCCACATCACTTAAGATATTTTAATTTTAACATTTTAAATATTTTTTTGGCAAAGTCCTATCCACTGGTCATCTAATAGTTTATGACTCACAGGAAACGCAAACACAGTAAAAATTGATTAATTCAACACAAATTGGGTAAAGCACTAATACAAAAACACCCAGGCTTCCGAACGGCGATACATGGGAAAAAGAGACGAGATACAAAATTCAGCTCTGACCTTGATCACACGCAGTAAACTAATACGTTAAAGGGAAAGCAATTAATCTTCAGTGCAACGATGTTTTCTAGATTGGTCTTTTGTTGTGTCACCATACCATTGCAAGATAGTGAGGCAGGTATCTGTTGTCACTTCTTCGTTCACTCGAAGGCGATGAGTCTCTCGGTCTTTCGATGGACATGAAATGACCTCCCCCCGACCCGTATCCCATGCTCGTGTCTGATTATTCAGGGGCCTAGATCTCTGCTCGGCTATGATTTATTCATCAGTTCCGAAAATCATACCTAATTATTTGTCATGTTAAAATGTATGTAAAGATTAAAAATTAATATTGTTATGATTTTTATTTTAATGTTATTTTTAAAAGAATATTTATAATTTAATTATTGAATATTCTTAACTTCCAGAAAAAAAACTCCATTTATCGAACCCGCCCCCAAAAATTTTCAGTGACGTAGTTTGCGTCACGACNGACAGCCCCTGCTTCGTAGTAGTATCAGGGTATAATATTACAAATCCGGTAAATTTTTGTTAAACTTTCTTTTATGATCGTATGTTCGTCTTCGCGGTGATGATCGCGTGCATTTCTCCTTCAGCATATTTTCTCTCGAGAAGGTATAAGAAAGGTTCTATATGCGACATAATAAACTTTATTTAAATCATAATTACAAACAAAGGATTTGATAAAAAATAAGTACAGTTAAAAATATTTTAGTAACAACATACTTGTTTACCCATAGCTCTCTCATGTTACAACTCTCGCTAACTGATATTTGGGAAAGAATGTTTTGAAGAACGAACTTGACAATACAATCTAAGAAAACATTAAAATTGAACATTTGGTTTCTTTCTCTAAATTCTTACGTCGTATCGGAATGAAGCTTGGATTAGGAGTTATTCCCAAAGATAAGGAATTCATCCAAGAAATATTCGATTCAATTCATTCAGTAGAGTTTTTGTGATTTCAAACAAAATCCCCTTGTAAATATTACAATGCTGATTTCCGTACAGTGACAAGGAAAACATTAAATAGTAATGCTCATGTTTCTTATTGCTCAGGATCCATGGAAATTGAAAATTTTAAGACATGCGAAGACAATGAAGGAACAAAGAAAAGAAAATTTACGTAAGTAGAAATGCGGGTGATGTGCTACTCCCCAAATAAATTCGCGGTGATGTCCCGAAGCAGTGTACCGGAAAAGTACAATTCGATCTCCGAATAAACTCGCAGTGGGTCAAATATTCGATCAAATGATTAATTTACCTACGAATTAATGTATAGTTAATAGATGAAGAAGAAACATTTCGGGTAACAGCATTTTGATATGCTTTCCCCCTCGACAGCAATTTTAAAACGGGTATATTAATTTTATTCTTGTGCCTTTCCCGAGCGAAGCAGAAGTGTAGTCTCGCTGTCATACGTTTGTTAAGCGCATTTCTTGGAAAACGCTTATCTGAGACGCCCATCAAATGACAAATTGCTTCTACTGACACGTGATGAAACATTGTGTTGAATCATATGAAAGGCTTATTTTACACTATTATACTTTCGTTAGTTATTTGCTGCTAATGGAAACATTAACTGCATAATATATAGAAGATATAGTGCGAGATTTACAATAATATTTATACATTTTAGAAGTATATAATTAAATAATGAAACATCTGTATGATTTTCATCAATCACATGGCACACAAGAAAAAAGTCATTATATTAAAATTATATTTTGGTCATAAAATATCATAAATATATATGAAAAAAGAATGATCTGTCATGTAGCAGAAGGGATTAACACAACTCCCCCGCTGTCTTTATTTCCGTTTCGTCTAATTGAGAACAGACCTCTGCAATTGAAACGTAAATGTATTACCGTCAGAATCACTATTTTCCCATCGGGGAATAGAACATTCGTTACTTTTTCTTGTTGTTTCTCTCATTTTTTCACAAAAATTTGAGCACGTAGTATATTTAATTGTTTGTTTTGTACTTGCTTACTATTTTCTATACCTCTTTCTATGCTTATGCAGCATTGGTTGAACAGGAAACGGATGATAACGATTGCCACGATATCTCGTTGATTGTGACACGTAAACGAGAGATATGATTCACAAATTCCGATCAAAAGAGCAATAATTCACTGCAACAACAGCAGCAGTCAAATGTTCTTTCTTGCAGTCATTCACAGTTTTGTCTATCGATTTGCTTACAATACTAAATAATTTTATTGTAACATCTTGTATAAGAATCATTTCTCCTCACACTCTCGTCAATATCATACATTTTCGTATTTGACCATCTGTCTGTCTGATAACGTATTTAAAAAAGCATCTGCATCTATAGTTTGCTTACATAATTAAATTTTTCATGGATGAATTTTTCTAGACGATCATTAATCGGCGATGGTACCAGGATTTGATTTTGGGAGGGATTCATAAAGAAAAATACCAGTATGTTCCAGTCCCTCCAAAGGAAATTTTTGAAAATTAACTTCTTGAAAGTGAAATTTAAGACATTTCTATGTATAACACATTCACTTATAATACGTTTTTGACGGGTGAATTTCTTCCTGTTTCAGCTAAATTTTTACTTCGTACTCGGGAAACAATAGCACGAACTCTAAGAATTTGTACAGAGTTCTCTAAGGGAAGAATACTCTAAGGGAAGATTCTACATTCTTGTACTTATTTACTAGTTCGATTTTGAGACAAGAACTACGATTTGTATGATAAGGAATCAGCACACAATTATGCATTTTTATATTTGTAGAACAACTAAAAATAATAAACGTAAATTAGCAAACAAAAACAGGGAGAAAAGTTACTTATTACATGTAGAAAAGTCACGGGAAAGAAGATTTTTTAAATGTCAACTGTTCATTTTTTCTGTTCTGACAAGGGTAGATATAAAATGAAGTATACAACTACACAAGACCATAGTTTTCAAATGCTGTCTCTATATTTTTTGGTTTTTGGAAGTGTCATTCATATCTTGCCCACGTAAAGTGAGATCAAAATTAATCAGAAGAAAGATCATTCTGATATTTTTTTAAATTCAATAACTTTAACTGTTCTGTTTATTCAGACAAATAAATTAAACGTGCTCCTCCATAATTTTGAGCGTTGTAAGGCATTTGTTGTTATCCTTAACAAATGTCTATTATTTTTGGAAAAATATTTTTATGTTTCATCATATCCATACAAAATGTGTGATAAAATGATTTCACTGTATGGTAGAACCCAATAATTTATACCTAGAATTCCAACTTATAATAAATACCTTGGCTATTTGTTTATATTATGCACAATATGTTAGGTGAATTTACGTTAATATTCATTGTTGTTTTTCTCGTCGGTATTTATACTTACGTACAGGGAACCTAAATGTGGATTAGGAATCGAGTGCTAAGTTGCTGTATCCATACAATGTTTTCGTATCATCGCAGAACAATTCGTTTTTCCTCGCTGCACGTGTAGAAACGTGTGATACCGATTTCACGATCTTTGAATTTTAAATAATGATGCAACACTTGAAATTCAGGAATATAAAAAAATTAAAATAAAAAAAATTAAGGAATATAAAAATAATTAAACTCATATCTGATACCGGAGTTTTTATTCTGATTCTCGTTATTAAAACTGTCAATGTTATGGGAAATTTGCAGGTTCTTAATGTAGAAGAATTTTTGAACTCGACCATTTGTAGGGATCAGCATCAACGACCGTCGATTGGGAGTAGTAGATGAGTTTCAAAAGACAAAAATCTTGTGCGTTGGGGAATCATCCGCTGGGCACATTGTGTATTCTAAAAGAAGCAATGCAGGTCGGAGGGTCGAAGCGAGGGTTCCGCGAAGGGTAGGGCGAGAAGATATGTTCGAAACATAATCCGTGCAACCCTTGCGTACGCACGGCGCGGAGCGGCGTCCGAAAGGTTGGTATGCGACTGGATACCACTAGTATTAGCTTCAACGTATTCAATGTATTTTTCGGGTTACTGTCTGGAATGCAGTTACAGTAACAGAAAACATGCGAATATATTAAAAATAACATTGTTCAAACTTTGAGTATTAAATAAAAGGTACGACTGATTCCTAAGAATTCATTGTAAATTAAATTCATTAAAATAAAATTTATCCATTCCAAATCCATGCCCTTGGATTCATTTTTACATTCACATGTCAATCGGAAGCATAAATTCTTCCGCAGAAAAAAGTAGCGACTGATTCTTCATGTTGCCGGGAGTCGTGGAAACCTGCTTACTCTCAGGAGTGTAACAAAAGTTATTGACGTGGCTGACGGAAAACTCATGACAGAGAACATGTAAGACGAGTCTTATTAAATTGGCGAACCCTAAAGCCCCAATTTAAGAAAAAAAAAGTCTTATTAATTACACGGTTGTGTATGGTAACCATACAAATTATACCTGTATTTTTTATGAATGGTACGCTATTATTTTAGTAAATTAATACATTTCATTACTATTCATGTTCTCATGTGTTAGCATTTACGGTTTTAAACGCAAATACTTAAAATTACATCTACGAGATTGATCATGCATTTTAAATACAATACATTAAATTATCAAGTTTGTATGTTTTTGTACACGTAATATGATTGTTATAATAAAAAATATGGAAAAGACTATCAGTAATGCAACTGCATGATTAATTTGGCCTTATCATACTGAGCTAGTTCTTACGTGCTCTTCGAAGTGCTTTCCATGCCGTATCAACAACACAAAGAGTATTAACAAAATAACTCCTAATTTGAGACAAGTGACTTACTCCGGATTCGCACAGTTTAACTGTATACTAAAAGTGCATTTGAAAAATAATAATTCAATATTTACAGTAGTAACACAAAAAACGTATTTTTCTCCAAGATCAAATTTTAAAAATTTTACTTAATAGTTTCATTTTATTGTGTTAGCAGACATTGTATTATTATAATTATTAAACTTCTTTTGTGCGATAATTTAATATATTGTTTCACTTCAGAATATTCCCACGTTAATTTTGTTTCTAGCCACGAATTCATTATAACAAAAAAAATATTATTACAGTCAGATGTGTAATACCTCTAAGTAGTGTAATAATTCATCTATTTTTCTTTTGAGCACAATGTCCTCAGTAGACAACGAAAATGTTTGTCACGTATTATTTGTTGAGATCGTAGCATGTAAATAAATTTAAAAAAACTGTAATCTTCATCATGACGCAACGTCTGGCGCCACATCTCCTCATCCCTGAGCAAGACCATACAGCAGAGGGAAGGTCACTGGCTGACCCCCTTTCAGATCCTTCATCTTCCATCAACTTACCTCTCATGTTAGAACTCTTTATTCAGACGTACTTCGTCATCGATGTAATATAACAATAATGAGATCTTATGCATACAATCACAAAAGTTTATTCTAGGGGACACTATGTGAACATAATTTTATACCTTATAAATCGATATAATTTGCCAAGAAAGACAAAAAAATTTCTACTTAAAAATTCATAGGTCCAACAGTATGACGTGTTCCAACGGGATCATAGTTTCTGAGATAAGGAACATCTGAAGATAATGGATGAGTTTTAATCAATAAGGGTTTTAAATTACGCTAGATCTTCACATCAATTACAACTGACGTCTTAATTCACACTAGTTTGTATATTTACAAACAATTTCTGTTATTTATACCTGTTATGTACAGTTAGATTAATTATTTTTAGGTTTATCTCCGCACTATGTTTTTATCTCGCCTGCAATATGTTCATTTATTAAAATCGACTAATTTTTGTTCAATCATTCTTTCATGCTCATCAAAAAGGAGTTAAATGTTGCGTATTTGGATCACCAATGAAATATTTCATATTCGCTAATATTTTGCAGGTATGGTGAAGGAATCATAATTCTAGAATAGCATGAAACTCGAACTCTACGACGAAAAAAGTCTTTAATATGGAATGTTCGATTTAAAAAAAAAATTCATTTTATGGAACATCAATGCTATACGGCATGCCACACTGCCTCAAAAATAAATTTGCAAATGTAAAACGGAAAACAAACACAGGAATCGTGGATCATCGTGCTTCTTGGTGCTTATCGCACAGAGCCTCATCACTTTCACCAGCTGCAGTTGGTGACCTCACCAACATCTCGCGTGACGGACGAATACACTCCACGTTCACGCAACATACACGGGTTTCCAAAGTAGATCGGATGATTACATTGGAAAACAGGAATACGAGCGATTGTAAATGTGATGATCCCTCAAAGTACGTTTATGTGATCTATTCTCAGAAACATTGTACCTTATATTTTCAAAGCACAGTACCTCCTTTCTTCCGCGAAGGTCTACGGGATGGAAGTAAACTCTTCGAACAACAAGCAAAAAAAACATGGTATTTGATGTACGCAACAATTTTTTTCTCAATAAATTATTTCCTCGTAAAAAAGAAAATGGAATATAAAAATACTGTACACGAATATTTAAAGTAATAATATCAAAGCAGGTTACTAAGTGAACATATATTAGACACTAATTAAAGAAAAACAGAACAGGATCTAAAAAAAGCACAATACGTTGACCGAAACTTTCATGTTTGGTTTAATATATGTTCGTTGAATTTCGCTATTTCAGCTTTGAAATTATAATCTTGCAAGAGGTTCCCCTCCAAGATAATTTGTGGCTACCTTCCTGATCAAGACGTAGGTATCGATACAAAATTTAACTGCGTATCGAGAAAAGAAACTTTTTATAATAATATGTAACAAGTGTCCAAATATCATTGACTAATGTTCAAGTAGTTCGATTCCCGCATCATTGCGCCATTCAATTATATTACCTAATATATAAATACGTGATAGTAGGTATGTGTATTTGAACGATTGTTCGGTATAGAAATCAATGCTATGTATTAAACAGTGAAATGATCTAGTCGAGCCAGTACGCTTTTTCAAATCTCTACTCGACTCTTATGAACGGAAATTTACGCCTTTTTTGTGTGTAAGCACGAAGCGGATAATGTAGTTCATTCGAGAATTCAAGAATTCGTGAGAGTCATCAAGGTTAGGCCAATAGGTAAATAGGGAAGCTGTTTCTGTGGAGATATCTGTGAACAACGTGAAATTGTGTAAAGCGATCGGGAAGAGACTTAATTCAATCTCCTTAGTGTGTTTAGTTAGTGTATATTATATTTATTTATATTTATAGTTATTTATTTTTGTTATAGTTGTTAGTTGTGAGAATTAACTGTGTAATATGTCAATTCAACAGAAGAGATAAATTGTTGACAAAGGACGATAAATCAATATTCTTAGGTTGAACCAGAGTAATATTCCATTGGAAGCTAGATGTAATATGATAAAGCATTCGACAAAAAGAGTGAGATGTTAATTTGCATATCGAAGAAGTCTAAATGCCTATCTCTTTTTGAATGTACTTCCGGTGTTCTTCGACGGTAGATGACCTTTTCCTTAGAACAATGTCTCCAAAAGCAAGTATCCTGCTCCACCGAAGCAATCTGGTGGACCGACTAGCCAAATATTTACCAGACATCCTACGGTTGGGGAGGACGAGAGTATGACAATCGCAAGGGACGCACAAAAAATAACAGAGCAGCACTTAATATTTGGAGGCCACTTCCATGACATGATTCCAACGCGAAAGTAAAGCCAAAGTTGTTCGTACGACAAAAATCATCTGAAATGTTATCGTAAAACCTGGATTTTCAACACGTACAACTCGAATACAATCATCATCAAATTTGATTTTTTTCTTGTTTTATAAGTTTTTCAGAAACATCTAACCTAAACTTCATATGGGCATGTTTCATTTTCTTCTGTAGTTACGCAAAGTCCAAATGTCGCTAATTTGTCCTGAAGTAAATTTTGGGGATCATGCAAACATTGGATGTATAAATAGTTTTTTGAAGTGATGTACTCGTAACATAAATTAAAATAACATTTTTAAATTAGTTAATATGAAAATCTGGGGCAAAATTTACCTCTACCCATTTTGTCCTTAACTATTCATGAGAGGTCAACCAAACCAAATCGCCAAATGCGTTACGATTTAATTTTTCAATTACGGACAATTTGCTAAATTGGTCCACTATTTCTTATTCTGATTTAAGTCTGAACTAGGGAAGGTTAAAAGAGCGTAAATTGAAAATGAGTTAGTGGATAAGATTCACAGCAGAACAGCAAAATTGAAACATCATCAAATACAAAACATGAAGAGAGAGCAGTAGATAGCTGTGCGCCGACCCGCAATGCTTTGTTCTGAATGTACATTGGCAATGACCTACATTCGTTACGTAAACGGTCGGAGTTCACCGCGTCAGCGCATTGCCGGTGTCGCTCCTTTACTACGCTGCCCCGGGAAGACTTCATATCCTGCTTCCGCTGCTAGTCTGTCATTAGCCACAAACAATAGGTGAAGATCAATGTGTGAGAAATGCATACAGGAAAGTATTAATACGTATATTTCTATGGTATACAGGCGAATTGTATCATTTATTTACGGATTTAGTTATGTTTATGTTATATATAATCATAAATTTACATAAATATTAAAAAAATCAATAATTTCCGTTGTCAAAAATCGCATACAAAATCAGTTCTAATAATATCATCGCAGATTGACCGAGAAATCTAACTGTCAATTACGAAACTATTTACATTATTATTCACATTATTGTAGAATACTAGAATTACGCTTATATTTATTAGTTCTATTTGAATTTAGAAAATAAAAAAAGTATCAAATATGAATAACCTACTTCACAAAAAACGAGACTTAACTATGGAAATTACCATGATTGAGTAGGTCAGTGACGAAATAGTACATATACTATTATATTATACATATACTATAGTACAGAATATACTCTGTTAATTTGAATTAATATTTTTAGAATATTTTAAGACGTACAGATAACTAGAACAATACATAATATTAAAGAACTATAACGTGCAGTAAATATCATTAAAAACCTAGTGTAAAATGGTCTGTACACGATATGTCAGAAATATATCCACTTTTATAGCGACGATGCATGCACGCGATTTAAAAATGGTGCTTTAAAGAGCAACAGTGTTCTGAGCTCATGTCAGTCTAGACTGAAGTCATGATACATGTTACGAGTAAATAATTATCAATACATTACATAAAAGTATCCATCAATTCAGTTCCTTGAGTCGACTGAGTCTCCTTAATATGACAAATGCGTATGTTCCTTCACGGAAATACGCTGTTCGCCGATTGCATGTGGAACATGAAGTGAATTGCGAACCTTCATCATCTCATGTACAAAGCAGAAAAACACGAGCGCCGCGCGCGCCCTCGTAGATACCTTGGCCCTGCTGACGCGCCCTCCCGTACGCAATCCCTCTGCGAAACGTGAGCGTAGCACCCCGCTGTCCTTTTCTCGTGCGAGGGTTGCAGAAGCGAAGGCCAAGGGGCGGTCAGTCATTTGACACTCGCTCCAAGCACATCAACAAACCGCACTACGAGTCAATGGCCGACGCAAACGCAAAGGAAAAATTGAGCTTAATACCATGGATTAAGTTAATCTATGGTTAAGTCCACGGATTAAAATTTCCAAGTTGGTCGTATCATGGTGATGTATAATTGTTTTCTTTATTATCATTATCATTTCTTTAAAACACAACAATATGAATGATTCAATTATACAAACAATATTCAGGAAAACTCTTGACTAGTTTGAAATGCATTGAAATCGAAGTTATACAGTAAATTAGAACAGATTTTGAAATTGAAGTAAAATTATCTTCTACGAAGCGTCAAACTCTCAAGAAACATAGTGACAGGCACATCACATCACAATGTACATCGATCGTACGTTTCAATGTGATCCCATGTTCTTTTGTTAACTTGTCCACTAATTACTAATTGTTAGCAAGGATACCATATGACAATTATCGTAACTTCATAAAAATCCATTGAAAATCCTTAAAAGAATATACTCATATAATTAATGAAAGAATATTTGACTAACATTTGCAATGAATAATCAAAGGAAACGATCAGCCTTTCAATTGAGATCAAGTGTTGATAGTTAACATGTATGTGACATTATTCTGGGTACTCATTTTCCAAATTGGACAGCTTACAATACATTAAAAATTGCATTTAATATTAATGAGGCGGGGTCGTGGGGGTTCGGTATTAACCATAAAGCGAAGGAATTTATCGCGAATAAGGACTCTTGAAGTAAAGTGCAACGTTTCGAAATTTGCTTTGTGGAGGAACAATCGATGGCAATACCTATTGTACTGGAGCGACTAGCTCATCCTCGAGTTCTTAGTGGAGATCATCTACGCAGCTGAGTTGCTTTGTTGGACACGCCATACACACATCAGGCGTCACGTGTAACACCGTTAGTTATCTTTGTCGTCCCAAACATTGTGACTACGCCACGTCAGCTGCAGCGCCCGCCCTCTACACATTAGGCTTCATCGAGTGAATTAGTCTTCAGTTCATTCATGAGTAGAAAATTGAACATCCACGTCATTAGCTAAGTGACTGGGAATAATACACTCCTCTGCAATCTAAAATAGGTAACTCAAAAGCCCATGAAAAGACTTCCCTTCCCTAATGCACGCACAATCAAATCATCCTCACTAATCTCAGCAAAAGCTGGGTTAATAGAGTGAACGATTGATTCTCTGCTACGAAGGAAAGAACACTCAAAAACACAAGCAATAAAACCTCCTTTGAGCAAAAATTGTACCTCCAAAAAAATTGAAGAAAAAAATTGACAAAAATGAAATTACAGTAATTTATTTACACCTTATGCTTCATTGATGATTTGGCATGTTTAGAAAAGAATAGTTATTCCCTTCTAATCATGAATAAACAGCATATTATTAAATTACCAACTTAAACAACCTTTTCTGCCTAAAAATAAGTTGTAGACAAAAAGTTTTTCAGACAAAAAATAAAACAGAAAAAATGATTTTTTGTTGTTGTTAATACAATGTAATATTCGTGAGATGTTACTAGGATACAGTACTGTTTGTGTATTACCTGACGAAGCCGGAAGCCTGTGGCGAAATTTATTTTTTAGTCTGAAAAAGGTCGTTAAAGTTTATAACTTAATAATATAATTATGACACACAACAATGAACAATTTTCTTTAATTTCTATCTCACTATCGAAAGATTTTTATCGAACGAATCTGTTACAGGGATGCACATGTCACCGGTGTATTCTAATATTAGTGTTCGAGAGGAATCTCTCTCAGAAGGGAGAAGTCTCTTCCTCTCGTAGGGGTGGCATGACACGCGCAAGCAACAACCCCTAGAGAAGGAGATTCATAGCACTCGCACCCGGAAGCCGGACCTTTTGTGGAGTGAAAAAGGGAACGATGCAGAATGGGAAGGGGCGACTTTATGAGGACAAGCTCAACCGGAAGACGGAAATGCGCTCAAAAACGCAGATGCATCGCGAGCGAGCGCAGCGGATGCTCACTAACACTCGTGGAGGGGCTCTACAGAGGTAACAAGGTGTTTCATGAAGTAAATACGGATCTAAGGGTTATTATGAAAATAACGCAATTTTTCTTCTTCTTATATATATATATATATATATATATATGTGTGTGTGTGTGTGTGTGTGTGTGAGTGTGTGTGCTGGGAAGAAACTTTTGCGTAGAAAAATTAATTAGGACATCCTATCTGCAGAGCATTTGAACATGAAATTACAGTTTTTCTTTTTCTCATAAACTACACATGAACTTGTTTGTCTGGGACAAACCTCGTCTCAGTAGACATAACTACCAACGTTTCGGTCATGAAGATGAAATACAAATAAACCGCGAGACGACCAGGCATCTTACTCCTAATTAAACACAACTTAAGAAATTAACTCCAGTTTGTAATATTACCAGGTTTTCTGAACCTATGATTTCACTTATTTTGTTAATAAACCATAACATAATCATCAATTTGAATACAATTGAACTGACTACTCCATGAACAAACATTGCGTAAAAATGGGTAGCTATTTAACATAAATTAACGAAGCTATCTAACATACGAACGAAGATTACGCGTTTGAACTAACGCGTGAGTACCAATCAGTGGTTCTTTTTATCGTGAAAGCAGTAAATGGTATACATAAAGGTTATCAATTACATTATTTTTGAGGTAAGTACACATTATATTTTTGAGGTAAGTAAACAAGATTAATAATGAGAAGCGAGGAATTCATTGGTGTTTATCGAGCCGTAGGTACCTAAGAGACAGAATTGAATTTATAATAATTCCGACTCTGCAGACTTCATTGCAGTCTAGCCCCGAATAGCGACACCTGAGAGTCAGTTCATGAACTAACCACAACTCCAATTCAATTACAAATTCAAATGTATTTTATTTCATAGTAAATTAGTTTGTCCTCCTCGTGACCGTTTGTAACTGCTTGTATGACCATAAATGTATTATTATTATTATTATTATTTATTAATGCTACAATTAAAACCTTGTAGAGTATATGAGTCACAAATTAAAGACAATTTCATTCATCAATTATCTTATCAATTCCCATCTCTTCTTCAGAGCTAAAATTTAATCTCGAAACGGTGGCTAAATAAAATATAATAAGGAAAGATGTCTTACTTATTTGAACTTAATGAAGCTGTATGTGATAATGGGAAATTGATGAATGAAATTGATTGTCTTTAACTTGTGACACAGACTCTACAAAGTTTTAATTGTCTTATTATTATTAAAATCACAATCAGATTGTATTGCATTTTTTATCTTTATTTCAAAGGAAGTGGAACGTAAGTTTAAAAATGTAAGATTACGATCTTGTCGCTAACGTAAACTTTGTAATGATAACTCGTTTGTGGCAAATGGTTGAGAATGACGGGGTAAACAGGAATAAGAATAACCTTTTAGAAATACGATGTAGCGATAATCGATCACTAAGAAAGCAGAGAATACTCAGTGTGAAAAAGCAGTGAATACAGCCACCACGAAGTAACGATTAGGAACTATCTTTACATCAAAACAGAGGAAATGGACATCAAATTTTATTCAATTAATGAATAAAAGATAGCTGATCCATTCAATAAAAACCCGTCATTGCGCACCAATGAACATTATATGTTCAAAATATATAAGTTTGCACAGTAGCATGTGAAGCCAACTATACCAGTAAAACAACAATACCAGTATAAAATATACAGTGTACCACACCCAAATAATAATACAAAAATAATTAAATTATAAAATGTACTTAATATTTTTAGATGAAAATGAGACCAAAAGAAAAGTTCATGAATATTTAGAGATAGCATTAAATTAGTGTAGCACTTTCACAGATAATTGTACCTGAAAAAGGTATTTTTAATACTTTTAACCCATTACCGATTATTTAGAATCCGTGTCAGTATTCAAGCAATATACAAAAGATATAAACGAATGAATTTTAAAAAGAGATACAAAGGAAGCAATAATTTAAATGCTAGTTGACATAGTTAAAGTTAAAGTGTACAGGTAGCGGTACTTTGGTATAACATTTGTAACTTTTTTGTTTACCGAACAATTAACAAGTCGATAAATTTCCAACACATAACATCATAGATCAATTGGTTTCGTAATTGATCAAGCACCTCTTAAGTATGGAGAGTCAGAGACTGTCGTCGAAGTGTTTGTGGGTTGCAGTGGGGCCACGCATGGCGTGACGCACGAGGACTCACGCACTCTCACGCACGCAAACGACCAGCAAGCGACAGACGCGACCGAATACAAGAATGGAGTATAGCGGCGTACACCGCCGCGCCGCCACCGTCGCCTACGGACGGACGCAATGGAGCTGTTCGCTGCGTCTATCATGAGTCAGATCGAATATGAGTCACGAACTCCGATTCCACGTGACTCACATCACAAAATATTTCCTGGTGAGAATGTTTCCGTTGGGTGGCTGTGCGTTACCAGAACTTCCCCGGATGCGGACATCCACGAGGATCGGTCTAGAAACACGCTATTTCACTCACGTTCATTCCTCTTTTAAGTGAAGATCTTGACAATGATGGAAAAAAAGTATTTGAACTTCATTAATACATTTCTTTACTTTCTACACATAAACTGAAGAAGAGATATTCGCGACGTGTATCTTTAACAGCAAATTTCCTCCATTATCATAAACTAACCGTTCTTCTTCCTTCCCCTAGCAGCACGACGCAACACAAGTTTCGGCACGTTTTTATACCCCTATGACTTTCCTAACGTCAACCTGACTTTAATTTCAGCCTGACGAAGTTGAAAACCTCAACTTTTTCGGTGAACTCTTACCACTGGCTCACCATCACAAACGAACGATTATTCCCGATAGTGGGACGCACACACGCATACTCAAACTCATACTCATAGTACTCATTGGCACGTCAAAATACGTCACAATAATTCAGGAGTCGACAATTAAAAGATAATCTCATGTTCATGGTCAAAGATGGAAGTGATGTAAAAATGTTCTTAAAAAAATATTTATAAAATTATTCGGACTTGTTTTTTATAATATTTTTTATACCATTTCCATCTTTTGTCATTCAATCATCGTCTCCTGTATCATGTCAGACACATTGTGACATGTTTTGAAGTCCCAGCGAGTGCTCTAGGACTGAGTATGCGCGTGTGCGTATGCAGGTCTCGTGCCTGGAAAAGTGTCCGAGAGAGTGAGAGAAAGAGCTCGGGTGACCCTGTCCGTCCGGCCGTACGACGCCATAGCGACCGTTCCGCACCCCGCACTCTCTAATTAGGAGAGTCGGCAGCGGGGCGCAGGGCGCGACGGTGGCGTCGCCCTTCCGGAAGGTAGCTTTGCGCAGCCGAAACTATGCTCACTGCTCAGATTCTGGTTTACAGGTTTAGCATTTTCCTTTTCTTTGGGGTACAAACAAGTCGCTCAATGAATTTCCTCTCAATCTCTTCTTAAACTAGTCATTTTTTTTATTTCTGTTTAATAAAATTAACAACACAAGAGAAAATAATAAAAGGAAAATCACGTACCACATGTCAATACACGACCTTTCTATAAACATTATGCAGTGGGTCCCACCCGAATTTACTCATAAGTTACCTGAAATTTTATGAATTTGTGCGTGTGAACTAATCTAAAGAACAGTTCTTAGATCAAAATTTGTTATGTAACCAAAAAAATTCTTAAAACACGCCAACATGTTTTTATATTCGTTTTTAGCTCTATCTCTATAACTTACTGAATGAGTTACCTGTACATTTACTTCAGAATATTCAAACAGATGTCAAAGTCAAGTCAAACTATCCCACAACAGACCTTGAAGGTCTATGGGGTTCGCGGAGAGTAGAGCTCGGCACTAGTATCTCGCTCCGACCGGTTTGACCCCACGATAGACCCTGGTACTCATTTTACAGCAGGCTGAGTAAGCCTGGGGGTCATGCTGGATGTTGAGGTGTGATGAAAATCCCCATCTCACCGGGGTTTGAACCCCAGCCATAAAGCCAGCAGCTCAGCGCTCTACCCAATGAGCTACGGTGACTCTATTCAAACAGAGTATATCAATAATCAGTGTAATACTTTGTATTCATATAGAGAACATTTTAAATTAAAAAAATTAAAGAAACTGCGAAATAATAATAAAAACTTATGTCAATTCAATTGATTCCAGAATGTGGTGACCTGTAAGAAAAATTCAATCTTCACCGAGAGTGTGTTTCCAGTAAAAGTTGAAAAAATTAAATGTATTTTATCAATATCCTAATTAAGTATGTTTTCCCCACGTAACGAAATAAGGTCGCGAAAACAAAGCAGTAATGTGCACAAAGAGCAACTTTATAAAGTGAAAATAAATGGGCACTTCTAGAGCTAAAGATAAGCTTGCTTGATAATATCTTTTCAAATGAGGAAACAACTGATAAAGTTCTGCTAAGTCTGTGCAATTTTATCAATAAAGGGAAATTTCCTTATCGTGATCTCAATACCAACATTATGCTGATAATAAAAGTAGATTTCATTAATTTTACGAGTGGATTTTAACCAGAAATATCTGGATAGGTCAACTAAATTTCACACGTGAAATAGAAGTTAATTAAATTTTATAGGTAACTGGTTTTGTCTCTTGATTCCTTTAACGACGGTCATGGCTTGTTAATGACGACAAAGATATACCTACAACTTCACAATAAAATTTTGACGTGATTGGATGAATACATTTGATAACATTTGAAGCGGTTTTTTCTCCAATAATTTCAATATTAAGTGATAAACGGAATTCCAATTGACGAAGATAGTATTCCGTTAAAATATTGATAACTATCAAACGAAAGATAAACGCACACTAATAAGAACTTCACTGGAANTAACTATCAAACGAAAGATAAACGCACACTAATAAGAACTTCACTGGAATATCTGTGTGTAGATTTTATCAATAAAAAGTATTCAACATCAAAAATATTATACCAAAGGAGCACTAACCAAAGGAACAAATTTTTCAATTAAAAAAGTTTCACTTACCAAAGTTCATAATTATTTATCTTCAGACTATTTACGTTTAAATCAATCTCACACATTAATTTGAATGCTATTTCTACTTGGTTTGAAATACCTCGAGATAAACTTGTATGTTAAGTGCGAAGAAATAATCACTGGTTAACACGACATTACTCGATCTAAATAAGAAGTATATAAGCATGAACTTCGGACTACATGTCCTAGTTCACGGAACTAGCCACAAGTCAAGACATACATCTGACTTGACTGTACAGTGAAATGTAACTTTCCATATGTTTTGGCTTTGTTCCAATTGGCCCAGGGTTCAAATCCGTTTGATTGGTTGCTTTAACAAGATTTAAAACTGGTCTTGGCCAACGGATATGCAATAAGTCCGTAGTGTATGGAATCTGCCTCGAGCCAAAAGAAAGCTTTTCCAACACTGGAGAAAGAAGAAGATTTAAAAGCTCAGACATTTTTGTTAAGGTTTGTAAAGGGAATTTGTAGGCTTCCGACAATTATTGTAGAAAAAAAAACAAGACAAGAAATTTGAACTCTCCCCCGTCCAAAAGTAAGAGAGAAAGTATAGAAATAAGTTCGAAGTGGTATACGCTCGGATAACTGATAAACTGTCTCACCAGGACTGATTGAATTATTTTTTTCACTCGTAACTTTCGAGAACCTATTCGGGGAGGGAAGTTCGCATCATCTACGGCCGACTGAAAATTCCGATGGACAGAGACTCGAACCCGGGATAATCTGCTTTGGCCACAGGTGTGCTACCGCTGCACCCTCCTCGATTCCCGAAACCTATACACAACATCCACCTGGCCTGTTTCGGTGGGCTGCGTCACACCCCAAACAGGGAATAAGTGGGCACTGGCGGCTACCTATGCTGGGAGCACTTGTCCCAGGTTTCCACGTATCGAATGCAGTTGTTAACTCACAACTTCTGAGTAACCTACAGGCCAAGAATCAGGCCAGACGATGAATTAAAATTTTCTCTTTATTCATTTAATGGTAGATAAATGAGACAAATAGTTCTGTATGTAATGAACAAAGAAAATAAGAAAACTCTGCATAAATCACTAGGGACTTATGGAGTATATAGGCTTCCGAAACTGCATTGGTGAACTATCGTCGATCGTGTACGTTCATTGATATCGCTAAATTCGAGAACTCAATAGTAATTTAAAAGCAACAATTTAAAAGAACGTCAAAATCGACGCCCTTCATCAAAGGAGTATAGAAGAACGTGTTGGAATTACACTCACGGGCGGGGATTGGACTTGTCTCACATCCTCAATAATTACTTACTGAAATTCAACTGAGACCGCAAGGAAGTATGCTGAATTTCTACAAGTCTTCAAGTCTTCAATATTCAATGCAATTATGTCAATATAAATACATGAGTAACGTACATAAATATTGTTGCTGTGAAACAATTAGCTCACAGTATGAAACTATGTAATATTGAAACCCGTAAATATGCATTTTTGACTGTCTGGGCCCATGATTTCTACTTCTTACAACCTTTCGTGTTTTGAGAATCAAAGAAAAAAAAACTTTTTCACTATTTTTTTTTCATTTCTGTTACTTAAGGATGGCCCCTCCATGGCTACGGAGATCGCTCATCACCAAGTCATCCTGGGTTCAAATCCCGGCGAGTCCAGGATGTAGATTTTCATATAGCTGTGGTGTATGAAAAGTTTACCCTCTGCGGCTTACAACCGCAGTTGTAATACTCGGATACAGCAATCTAGATTTTATCTAGACACCGTTCCCTCCCAAAATGTGTCACGATGAGTCTAATGAGTTAACTCTCACAGAACTAACGAGTTAACTCTTACTACTGTCGGATTTTTTATTATAGACCCCTGACTTCTAATAGCAGTGGAGGGTACAACAAAAATCGCAGAAAAACACAGTTACCACCATTGGATTTGTCATTTTGTTTTGCATATACGCAAGTGAAAAATTTGGTTTTATGAATCTATATTAATTTTGTAAAACCTAAAATGTTTCAAAAAGCGTGATATTTGTACAGTTTTCGCCGATACGTCGACTTCATTACTTCTTATAATATAAACTAAGAGTGACAAAAATAATTCTTATTCAGCGAATTAACACTGTTGTATTTGTGACTACATTTATTAATTTATTCATCTACGTACAAAATGTAATGAGTTATTAATTGTTTTCGAAAACACTGCTAAAATGACCAGACATTATTGAGAAATAAAATTTATACTGTCGCACTTAGAAGAATGCCATAATCACATTACATTGGATTTAAACGTTTAAAACTATTTACTCAGCCTCCATGAATTGATAAATAAAACCATATTTTGAATATTCGCCCAGCGGTGAATTTTAGTTACCCGTGTTGTTGCCAATGCCGTATTCAGTCAATAGGCTGGACTCACAGCTGACACAAAACATACCAGTCAGTGGAGTGATACGCATGGCAACAACGCGCGTGACTGAAATCCAACGCTGCTCGCTAATTGAAAACATGGTTTTATTTATCACTTGCTGGAGGTTACAGAAATAGTGTTAAACGTTATATTTAATTGTCCGATTTAACAACACACATACATACTTAAGAATGACAAAGTGAATGGCAACAAGGCAAATGAACATTTCTCTTCCTCTCATGAGTAATAGTCTGAAATACGGCTTATGAGGTATGCTATGTTATTATATTCCCGAAAAATGCCAGGACTGTGGGCATTAAATAATGAATATGTAAGTGTTTTACTCTTTTTTTCGTAACGTTGTCGAAAAATGTATCATGAATTTAAGTAAGTAACAACGTAATAACACAAATGAAATAAAAAAGTAAAGACATATATTGCAATGACTCAGTGATAGGTGAGAATGGTCATCACCAAACAATTTTGGTAATATATGTCAGGGCTTGGGAGAGAAAACTATCCACTAATATAAACAAACGCACGCCAACCTGTTCCGATCCGAGCATAGATATCAGTCCTAAAAAACATAAACATAACATTAAGTTGCATCTCAGATGATTACTCGTATAAAAAATCTCTTGTTAATCATTAACTAATTTATAAAAATTACGAAGGAAAATAAATGACAGTAACATAATCGATGCTTTTATAACTACGTCAATTGCAAAGATAGTAATAAAAAAGCAGTCAGTAATAAAAAAGAAGAAAAATAAATGGGTGGAAATAAGAAAATCTATCCTTTTTAATTCTGAATCGTATCCAGTTGTATCCTCACTGAATAAAAAGACAATATCCATATCTAGAATCAATGCATCGATACCTATTTAACAATGTTAATTACGTAATACAGGAAATATATTTAGGAATCTAAATGAACGACGGCATAAGAAATTCGAAGATGAATTTGAGCTAACGGAAACGTGAAATTGGGGAAGGGAGGGGAAGTGATTATACGTACCGCCCACCGCGTGGTAGAGCGGAAACGAAAGAGGATGCCACGCTTCATGCGGTAGCATTGCATTCGTAGCTATTAGTTAAGGTGCAGTCAGCTTGTTCTACACGCTGCTCTGCCATTTCGCTCGGATTCGCTTAGCGCGTGACGCGTGCCACGATGCAAGCATCCGGCTTTCGAGGAATGAACTCACAGATGCTTTCAGAAGGATTGAAGATGGAACTGTTCAATTTATAGACCATACGACATTCATAGAGTTGAGAATGTATATAATTATACTATCAACGTTCATTTCTTAAATCTATTATTGTTAAACATTTTATACGACCATATAATATTTATTGTGAACTTCTAATGAACACAACGTTTCAATACTGTTTGGGGTATTATTCAGGTAAAACAAACAATAAACTTAGCTACAATACATTTTAGAATTTTTGACTGGTATAGGTACTATAAGTTTTGTAATAGATGATGGGTACAATGATAACTAACGAAAAAAATATTTCTTAGTCCAGAGTATTCTTACGTATTATACATTATATATTATCAATTACGAATTATAACAACTTATACGACTTATACTTTATATATTATCAATTATGAATTATAACAATGCTAATAAAATATAAACAAAATATATGGATATAATTAATATTAATTTCGAATATTATGTTATTTTAATACTTTTTGATTTAGAATTATTTTTGTAACAATTACAAGATATGATAATACTGTATATTTGTTATTTTGTATTATAATAAACATAAGTTTTTTTATTCTCTAAACATTATAACAAGTAGCTTACTATTTTTATTCTTATTATAGAGGAACGCATATTATAATTTTGTCTTGGGGTGTAAAAATAATTTTTCCATTGTTTCAAGGCCTTTGATCGGAATCGATGGGTTGGTCCCTTGCTTCCTTTCAAAGAATAATGAGTTTGTCTTTCAAGTGGTCATACGAAGTTCGTAACTGCTTTTTTGGCAAATTCAAGAATTTATTCGAATTATAGGAGAAAAATAACATTATTTTCATCCAATGATGTACCCCGGAGAATGATAGTTGTTTGCATGTACTCGAACGTTGTCCATCATTCTGCAATAAACGCCTTACAGTAGAGGTCATTTTCTTCGTTCTCGATCGTTTCACAAGATTCTCTTCGACCTTCTGTCGTGGGCCATAGACGCGCGGCTGTGTCATTTGAAGCGCGCACTTAAACGAAGCTAAATGATAATTGCCAGTGCTGTTGCCATCTCGAGAAAGTGGCGAGCGTTCGCATTCAACGTAGCCGCTGCTGCACTTGCTTCTCTATCCCTATGGGTCCCTTGTGTCACCATAACCATCTCACATCCGCCTCCATTACTTAGTAATTACTCTTATCACCACAAATACCAACATCTCCCTCATTATTACCATCATCGCCGGGTTTTCTCACAATCAGTATCTTCTCCTATAATCACAACAAATCTCTTTATCTTCTCGTCTCATTGCTATCACTGCTTCGTTAACAACATCCGTTTCATTGGTGACACACTAGAGTCTATGCTAACCGCATTGGCCTGCATTTCCCCAGTGCTTTGACCTCGAGGACATCTGGCCAGCGTCCAGACATTTCAGCTGGCAGGAAAAAAGTCTTGTTTTGGATTAAACCCGCATCCGCCCTCTGACTACTGCTCAGCGTTCACTAACAATTGCATCATCGTTGAACGGGTAACTGAACGGGTCAATACAGTTAGTCACGAGGTCTGTAGATGTTTCATTAACGTTCTTGACATTGTAGCAGTACAGAAATCTATCGCATCGACGACGAGTTATGCCACATGGATTCGAGTGACGTCAAGACACCGATGAAATCATTCAAGAGGTAGCCACGAAAATCATACTAGACACGTTGCAGAAAATGAGAAAGAAATAACATTAAAATTTAAAATCAAATAAAAATAAACAGACTGTCTGACGTGTGTCCCATGATATCTCGACAAAGAAATAGATGTAAATTCCACACATGCGGATAATTGTTCGTCCACTGACGGTAAACACGTATTATCTTTCAGTTGATAATTTTTCTATACTTATTTTGAATAATGTGATGTCTCCTAAGAGTTATGCCTAAAATATTTTCAATGTTTTATTTGCTTTCACTAGTTTTATTAACATCGAATAACCCAATAAAATGTATTTCTTTCACTTTCTTTAATAACATCTAAAGTGCCCTTAAAGAAGTCCATGATTTTTTAATATTCAAAATTATTTCACAACATTCATAGTTAACGGCGGAAATCTAAACTACGCGGAGGAAAATGTGAAAATAATATGAGCTCTTTCACCAAATTTCGAGTGTTTGAATCCACCCATGAGAAATCATATCCTTATATTCCTTAAAATTAAAAACAAGAAAATCCTTCATTTTATATATAATTGCAAGGAAACGTGCCTGTAAAACAGTTCAACAATAGTTCAACTTCGTCTATCTCATCAGCACACCCAGTGTCTATAGGAATAAGATAAGACAGAAAGAGAGAAGAAATTTTTAGATCCAGGGAGAAGACGAAATTTTAACCTTAATAAAATAAAAGGAGGAGGATTATTGTAGTAATAGAAACAGTGTCAAGGCCGACCACTCGAAGCAAAAGAAACAGATTTGGTCTAAGTACGTCGGGAGCATGTGTAACGGATACAGGATTGGTTGTGGCACATGTGGAGGAGGAAAAGTCGAGTGGGGTTAGAAGCAGCAGCAGCCACAGCAGTTGGCGGAGGAGGATACGAGAGGCGACTTCACAGCGCCAGCAGCAGTACCAGTCGCCGCAGAAGCACTTCCGCCCATAAAAGCTCGCAACCCACCGCAATTGCATTTCGTCCTGAAGCTTCCCATTTTCACGGAGCACTTCAAGGCAAAGGAGATGTCGAGTCGTTTACACCTACTCAAAATTGCTTCAATTTGCTAAAGAAAAAAACAAGTAAATAAACAACTTGTTTTCATTGTTTACAGATAAAAGAATTTGTTAATAAAATACAAATAAAATAATGTATTAGTTAAATATATATCATACAATCTTACAAGGATAATTCACAATATTTAAGGTGATGTTTCCATGACACTAAATTGGGGTCTTCATTAGATGCAACAAATCGCTACGTGTTATTGTAATTGATGTAAGAAAATTGTAATTAATATTGTGGATTGCACCAATATGGGCGTATGATATTTAATTAACTATTCCAAATTTTAAGACTGATCGCCAATAGTAGAAAATAATGTCAGATTTCTTTGAAATACAATATTGGTAATTCGTTTTTTTGTGGGGCTTTAGGGTTCTTCAACGACATTAAAGCCCTACTAATTCGTTGATTGTTTATATATCAATCGAATCAAATGTTTCATTATAATTTTGTCTTCTCCCATCATCTAAAAATTTCTCTCTTTTCATCTTATTCCTATTTCGACCAAGGGTTGTGCTGTAGAAATATTATTCCTGACCAGCTACGTAGGTGGATACTGGTCAGGGATTACTAATCCTTATTCGATTTTTAAAGTATACTGAGCGTAATTACTTCTGTTCATCTTCGTTATGACATATGTTTACGAAAGCTCGTAGCGCAGGACAGTGTTAAATGGCCATTATGTAACTCATTTACTCGACTCACGTCCTCTACGTGACGGGGATGTGTATGAGGAAGAGATGATCATATATTTCCGTGGTGGAAAAACATGAAGAAAGAATTGGAGAAAGAGACTTAAATAATTGAAAAAATGCACGAAAAATGAGGTAATCTGGTTGAGGTGATAGTGACAACAATACCCCTGCATCGAGTTTCGACAACACAAACTTCTGATATGTACGCCCTCACCATCATTAATATTATGTACTTTTCAATAAAAGAAAAACACAAAAGAACACAGCTCTTCTAATGTTTTCTACCAGATCACAAAAAATTCAAGATTTTGTGCGAGTATAAACGTCTGTGATGAAAAATTTAAATACAGGTGACATAACAGACCACACGGCGAGAGTAAATTTACAATGTTATGACGTAGTCTTGAAATAACTGCAAGCCCGCCAATCCCATGTTTCGAAGGCAAACATTTGAGACCGTGAATTAGATTTAGGCGAGTCGTACACGTGGTCTGCAAAAGGCCTGCAGTTTCCGCCTCCTCCATTAGACGGTGTACGCGCCGCAGTGCGCTGTTGGAGGCTAGCAACGACTATTTACAGAGCAGCCGCCGAGGGGCGCACAAACGCCCACGGAGAACGGACGTACATTTGCACTTGGCCATGCAGTGCACGGGCAGGAACACGGAGACGATGCAGGTGTCCGCAAGACACAAGGAGTAGGAAATGGCAAACGAAAGGTCAAACAGAGGTGAAACTCCTAAAGACACATGCTAGAGAGCACAATTCAAATGATGTAAGATACGCTGTATTCCCATTCCAAGAGCGTTGCGTTTGAACTTGACGGCAGAGCACCTCGTAGGCGGGAGGGCAAGAGATCGAGGCTAATAGTGGAAGACGAAGTCAAAATGAAGGGAAGGCAACCAGAAACACCTTTGAGAGTCACATGCACGTACACAGATCTCTTCGGATCATTAAGTGGCTTAGGGAGGAGAACGCCACTTCGAACCAGCATAAAAGTGGAAAGATAGGAAGCGGGGAGGAGCGTGTTGAAGGGTAGATGCAGTTGGTAGGCTAACGCCCTAGCGGTGGAGTGACTGACCTCTATTGCTATCTCCAGACGCAGGGACTGGAGAAACACCTTTCCAAGAACTGAGCAAGGGCAGGGAAGGAAGGCGGGACGAAACAATTGAATGTGCGATGTAGCTCGACAGATATAGTTTCAGGGTAACTTGCAAGTCAAATGCGCTAGCTTCCTCAGTGGAGGAGAAGAATGACCAGACCTCTACTCCATAAAAATCCTGTTTGGTATGCTGAGATTCCTTTCACGGGGTTTGCACTTAGATTCAGATCAGCGGCTAGTAAAGACTGACCATGTTGTAAATAAAACTCTTCATAAATCAAAGCACAAAATTAATCTGTTGATAATATACTATGGTACTGTAGTTTTGAATTAAACACATACAATTTGGTACATGGATATAAAATTTGAAGTTGAAATATGTTCGTCAACCCGAAGTATGAAAGTAACAGTAATACTATGAGAAAATGCAGATAAAAAGATACATTTAATCCAGATCAATAATTCTAATTGCTATTCGTATGTGGATATAATATGCAATTTAAATATTTTTCATTCACCGTGTTTAAAATTGGTTTGATCTGTTATAGATGACCTATTTTGGCGGACAGGCCAAAACTCATAATTCATTAGAAAAGGATACACACCAACATTATGAGACAAACATACCTAGATAATCAATTTGCCACAAAATCATCTTACCTTCCACCCATAACTCACAATCAGAAACAAAATAATTCTTCTCCACACTCGTCCTACAAGAACGCCCAGTAATTTATCAGATTGCTATCATTTTCCTCCATAGAACTATGTCAACCGACCACACAAAGAAATTCCTTTGCATCCAGACAGACAAAACGGAACTGCTCGAGGCAGATGCGCGGCGGGCATTCCAAACCGGACTCACGCTCATACACCACGCTTCTTCTCCGTGGCTTGGTTTCGAGTGGAGTCCAAGGAGAAAGAGAGAGAGAAGCAGCCAGGGAGCGCGCGTGGTACGAGTGGCGAGGGAGGTGGGTTGAGGATTACTCGAGAGGAGGCGTAGGAGGATAGCAGGGCGCGGTAGAGCCAGGGGATGCAGACGAGGTCAGAGGCGGAAACGAGGGACGCGGGGAGGACACGGGCGAACGACCGGGACTATCAAAGCATTCATCGCCCAACGCCCTCACGCGCCTCACACTATCGCGGCTTCCATCGCATAACCAACTTCCCCTTCGCCGATTCGTGCACATCCGTCCTGCGGCTAACTACATTCCTCTACTTTTGGTCAAGCGTCGATTCTCTTCGAATGGGATTCGAACTGTGGAATCGTCGATATTCTCTTAAAGTTAGAGCGTGCATGTAAAATTGTCATTAACAACATCATTAAAAGTATCATTTCTTATTCAGTTGGTATAAAAAGTGGAAGTTTATAACATTCGTCCTAGCCAGTGCACGTCATAGGTTGCTGAACATTCAAAAGATTTACACTAAGTTCTTACATTTATGGCGTCTATTTAGACGAAATTTATCTCTTGAGAGACAGAAAAATGAGCGGTGACTGGCCAATGTATTTTCTGCTTCATGTATTCCGTAACGAAGACTTCTTACACTCAAGTCAGCCGCGATCTCTTGAATAGGGGAAATTCTGTGGCCAGGTTTACAAAAAATTTGTAACATATTTGAACTGCAGCTATAGCACATCCTCCTACTCGATCTTTTAAAGCGAAGATAAAAAAATACGGGATCGTTCATTAATTACGTCAAGCAATATTTGAGAATTTTTTACTCTCCGGCCTCTCGTGTCACGCTGTCACGTTTTACCAAACCCTTCCTACAAGTGACGTCACAAAACGACCTGTTCTCTCCCACCATTAGCAGCATCTCCCAACATAACACGAAAAACGATAATCAAATGATAAAATATAATCATTTTTATGCGTAAGAGGATTATAAAGGTCGGAGGTGACGCACGGAAAAAATGGGGTGTAAGGGATTATAAGACTTGTTTTCATTGTAGAAAAATTTGATTCAATTTTCAACATTTATGATATACCAAATGTAACGCTTTCTAAAATAACTCCGGCTCCCCTCACCACGAACCGTCATGTTTCGCTACCCCCCCCCCCTAAGACCGAGACGTAATTTATGAACGATTCATGAACGTAATTGATGTAGATATAATTTATACAGAAATAAATCAACAACATTCAAACAAATGTAAGTAACATAGCTTGAAATTCAAAGCTATCTGCGTATCTGCTCTATATTTTGATATCTTAAAATCCACTATAAACACTTCAAATGTTTAGAGGTTCTAATAGAGTGCGCATTAATAAATTCGTTTTATGTTATGTACAAGGTTTGTTTCGTAGGACTTCGTTAATCTCCTGAAAAATTCAAATACAAATCACACCCTTTTCCATTCGTAACTCTTGTGAAGGAAATAAATGTCAATTAGGAATTGAAGCCGATGTAACTACGGACAGAACTAAATAATATTTTCTTTGAACTTTTACTGACACATTTGTTTGAATAACGTGCAGTTAATACGTGCAGTTTCATTTTCGTGTGTTAATATTAATCATACGTTTCCATTAAAAATAATGTCCATAAAAGTGAATCATTTCAACAAAATGTAATTATCTTGCGTCAAACCTATATAACCGAAATCATAAAACTGTTGTTCGGTCTTTTAAGTGTCCCATTAGTTCTATTGGTTTCCATATTCCGATAACCAAAATTGAGAACCATTCCTGATAAAAAACGTTACTTGCGTGTTATTTCATTTTATTCACTTTCTAATCTGCATTCATTTTCTTGGTGATACAAAGTTGGTGCTCGTAAGGGCATGTGGCTGTGTTGTACTTTTGTCAAATCTACCATCTCTCCACGTGCGGACTCAACGTGGACAGTCATGTAAATGAGAAAATAGCTACGCAGCCCGAGAGCATCCGCATTACTTGTGGAACGCGGACTAATTTGTTGTAATGGAACATCTCTTGACGGATTGGTGGGGCCACATGCATGCGTATGCAAGTAATAGATCTGCAGTGGACGAAGTCTCTGCAGCTGCGACTGAGAAAGCGCTTTGTTATCGACGAACGTGCTCACGTGCGCCTGGTCGCTCTCTTTTGTCCGGGGCAATGCGTGCAGGTGGGTGCACTGGCTTACTGCTCCCTCTCAACAAGCGGCGTGAATTTCACAAGCGCAGCAGCTTGAGCCATGAATGTAATCTGCAAGGTGCAAGCGACAGACAGAAGGAAATATGAGGATTTTTTATTCCGCTGGATATACACTATGTTAAACATGAAAAGAAAAAAAAATTAACGTATGATTATATTTTTTGTTTTTTCTTCTCTACCTACATGTCCATTCTTTCAGACAATGTACAGAGTCGCAAACACGGGGTGGGGGACAGCGGTTCAATTTCTCCCCCCCCCCTCCCGAAGCTTCATTTTATGTTGTTTACCCTTTCTAGCTGGAAAGACAATCGCTCAGAATCCATGAGACGTTTAGAGACCAAAGTATTATGGACATACATCTTCATTACGATTTACGAATTTCGCTGCGTACGATAAAAAATAATTTCTCACCGCGATCTCTAGAAAAGAATCCAGGCATTAAGACACCACCAACCTTCCACCTAGCTCTCCATCACTGGCGTCGTGTCGACGGTCTAAACCTCCGATATCCCAGTCGTCGGTGGCAAATTAATGATCCTGCATTCATGAGGTCCGCCCCCTAAGTGCACAAAGAATTTCTAGTCGCCACACAGCCCGTAGACGACGCATCCTGACGTCACACTCCATTATATCTGTCTGCTTTGAAGCATGGGCATCCATTCCATTTCATTGTGCATTAGTTTTTGTGCGTCATTGATCCGCATTCCTCCATCGGACACATCTGTTTCCCTTTCCATTTCTTATTTCGCCTTGCCTACAATATCAATATGCAATCAAACTTTACTTTCAGAGAGTGCCACGAGGTAGCAGCGTTCGAAATAATACATTATTTTCGATTAAGTTCCGTTCTGGTGCAAAACAAAATGAAATGCTGATAAATTACCTCTTGGATACGAATAAAAGTAGGATCTGAAGGTGGGTGCACTGGTTACTTTTAAATTAAATTACCGAAGACGACTCGTATTGCTATAAAAATACATTCCAACCTCCAATGATACACCGATTATAATAAACTTACCCTGTTCTATTGCTTGTTTTATTTTGGGGAAATAGAACAACGCCTTTCGTGTTACACACATTACATAAATTATATTCCTCTCAGAAAAAAAAGAAGAGAAATGCGAGTAACAGTAAATCAATTTTTATCAATGTAATACAATTAGATGAGCCAAAGGGACGACGATGCTTCAAATATAATGAATCATCCAATTCCATCACGCATTTCAACCCGCTCATTTATGACCGCAGAGAGTACGCAGAGACAAAACATGAAAGCTATCGAAATTTGGTCCCTAATAAACATCAGAGATGGTTCTATTCTAAGAGATACGCAATGTGCAATGTAGGTAAAATGGCTCGCTAAAATGAATACGAACCAAGCGTTGTAAATGAATGATGATATACCACATCGAAAACATGAGTTTTACTTTGTAGTCACGCTAATTAACTCAGCAGATTAATGGCAAAAGCGTCCATCTTTGCACATTTGTAGTGTAACGAACTTAAATAAAAGTTAAATTATTTAACTCATATCACAATATCAAATATTTTTTGAATTATTATGAGAAATATCTCGTTGTTAGTTACAATCCCTCTTCATAGTTCCATATATTTTAAATTACGACAACAATTAGACAAAATAAATAAATAAATATAACTTTTAATGAGACTCACCCCCGTACGAGTTGGTCCCAATGTAATCTTTCCAACTTCCTTCCCAATTCAATAAATGTTTCATGTTTACTTTTTCACGGAATATAAGGAAACATTCGATTTTTTGTGCATACAATATTCATACACTAGCGTCGTTTCAAATAAAGAGGGTGTCAATGCCCTGTCTAAGAAGAAAAATGGAGATTCCGAAACGCAAAGAAGGGTTGTCGAGAGTCATTGACAATGCGACTGCCGCCCCGAGACAGACGAATGTCGAGTGTCGCGAGGAAGAGGAGGCCGTCGGTAATTGGTTGTTCCTTCAACTGTTCTCTAGCCTTCCGTCGCGTCGGCGGGCGTGTCGCTTGCCTGCCCGAGTGAAGCTGCAGAATGGCGCTCTATTGGAGCGGAAGGCGACGCAGAGTGAATTAAAGTTTCCATCGCGTTGTTCGCAATGGCGACCGCCTGATAGCATCTCTTTCGAGACGAAGAGAAAGCAATGTCATGATTCGGATATTCTCTCCATAAAGATAAAGAAATGAATAAGAGTTCGCATTTTTCAAAAATTAACCAATGAAACATCTTTTCTAAGCTAACATTTTAACTGAAAAGAAACAGGAATTCTTTTTAGTTTGAGCCAATTTTAATGACGCTCGAAAATGTTTTCGAGCTGATCAATTATTTTGAGTCAAATGAACAATTCTATTTCAACATAAACATGCTGTGATATTCAATAAGACTTTCTCGTATAGTAAAAGGCAGCGAGACGTGAATAGAAACTTAGTTTGGATTTTAAATATTGTTCAATACTCAAGGGGTGAATTTAGAAGAAAATCCCGTAACATGAATCAAGAAACAATTGCAAAACAATTGTCATGGGAAAGGACGTAGAAATCAGAAGAGCTAATTAGATATACTAACAAAAAGTACTTAACATGGTTGGTCTATTGCGTTTCTCAACATTATTCTATAGCATTATATAATCAAAATAAATAAAGAATTTACGACTTACGACCTTACTATGGATGAATAACATTTATTATGTGATTTTAAAAACACAACGTTTCGACTTTATGTTAAAGTCGTTGTCAGGTAAACAAGTTATAACAAGAAAGGTAACAACAGAAAAACTGAACATGATATTAAACGTAAATAAACATAAAATGTGATTACAAAAAATCAGAAATTATCCCACAAATATGTCAAGTATCGCCTACTTTCCTTTTCACTCATTGCATGCGAAACACTCTCTCCTCAATTCAATATTTTTTTTTTTTTAAATCCGATGTGTCTGAGGAATCTTTTTCCGCAAGCCATGCCAACCGAACACCAAGCGAGGATACCAGAGAAGAAGGCTCGTCCTGTAGAGAAGTTCCCCTATCTAGTCTCCAGAGACTATAAATAGCTCGTAGGGCATGAGGCGTGGGTGGAGACACGTCGAGCGCACCTGGCAGAGCTGGCTACGGGAAGCAAGCGACACTCAAACACTCCCTTCCAACCCCACCCCTCGCGGATTGTTCGGTCGCAATGTGCGTCCATCGTCCTCTTTCATATTGCATAATAGTCTTTGATAGCATTTCTTCAAAATAATTGTTACGACAAGAAATTTATGTTCATCTGATATTCATGAACCGGAAGCATTCAGATTCATATACTGTGGTTCCGTTATTTTGCAATTGAATGCACAACAAAAAAACCCAAACTTATTTTTAATTGATCTATATACAAGAGTACACAGAAACGGGAGCGACGCTGTCGCACTGCTTTGGTCATGGGAGAAGCGCTCTGTCTCGAACTGTAGGCTCTGTCAATGTATCAACTTTAGTCCATTTATTTATTTATTTTATGCCTTTCGGCGAGGTTAAGGCCATGAGACCTGCTCTTCCACCTAACCGTTGAACTTGGGTAAGGGAATTGGGAAGGAGAAATGTTGGGTTGCCAGGGAACCTGCTCGGCCGAACCGACATTTGTCTGGAGTAGATGAGGAAAACCCCAACTGAAAACATCACCTAGATCGGCAGAGCAGGGTTTGAACCTCTACCGCTCAGCGGGAACGTGAATGCGGAGACGCTTCCACTAGACCACCGCTGTCGGTGACCCTATCATGATTGTAATGTTAGAAAAAATGTAACAAGACTGAAAATATAATGAAAATTGTATTAATGCTAATCAGGAGGGTTGGCATTTCTAAACTTACAGCGGCCACATGAGAACTCGCACTTTGCCAACAGTTAGTACATCTCAGTTTAAAAAATAATCTTCTTTACAGATGATGTCTGCCGAGGCTTAGATTTTTCTCTAAAGACCATTGGCCAGAATCATAAAAAAGTTTAGCTTTCCATAATGTTGATTTTAAAAACGTTCAGTTCCCTTTTCACAAGAAGTTGCACAAGACTTTCTTATTTATTTTCATTCGTTTTCCCCCTCTGTCATGGAGTAATCTGATTATTTTTCACCTCATAAGTAGATATGTATCAAGGATAGATTAACATATACATTAAAACAAAGTAGAAAAGACAAAATTGATAGGAGAAATTTTAGCGTTTAAATCGGATGAAGAACACTTACTTTTGGAACTTATGCATTAGTCCTTAAATGTTTTACAACTCTTCAGTTGTACTGATAGATTAAGGCAAGAGTTTTGAAACAAATTAAAGAGTTAAATCTCACTTAAATGCGTCCGACTCGTCCTTGTCAATTTTCTTTCCTTCCTTCCGAAAGCGTTCGAGTCACTACTTGAAGCATTCTGCCCCACCTACATCCTCTTTCGCGGCTTATCTAACATTTCCCTAAGAGGAGTTCTCACTAAAAAAAAGACCGATTATTATAATCAGAAGAGCTTTGAACGAAGGATGGAGAGCTCAGAGATAAAGGGAGACGTTTTATGTCTCACAATCAGAAAGACGTCAATTCCCTGAGGGTTATTTTGAAAAGTAACTGATAGTTGCAGAAGTATTAAAAGTTAATTATAAGCCTTTTCCTGAAGCAATCCACGCATGAGTGGATCATGTTATCTAACTTACACACGCAAGCTATCTTACACTTGTGTACGTTTTCAAGAGTAAACTCACCTCATTTCTTAAGCTAGTCTCGTTCGCGATGGAAACTATTATGCGCATAAAGGTTGCCACGTCTTACGTCAAAGCAATACAAATAGAATGCGGTAATGTTACTGTCATAGCGCAGATCAATTACGAAAGGAGTAACTTCTCACATATATCATAGTATTTTCTTGACCTTCAAAATAATAAAATCAGGAAAAGGTTCTTGTACTGAAGTCTGTCGAAATAATATTTATGTACACTGAATACTTAGACTTGTATGGACCGTGCATGCTGAATACAAACGGAATACATGGATATGTATGGTAAATTTCCTCAAATAAATTGTATAAGGTATGTAATGATTTTTAATTCTGTATTAACATTTTAATTTGGTTTTGTATGTAAAAATATATAATATAAAGAAATAAATATAAAAAATATGTATACTAATTTTTGTTTGGATAATTCTTAATTTCATCACTTTAATTTTATGTTTTGGGTATTTACTTGATCTAGACTATAAAACAATTGTATCAAGCGTAACGTTTGTAAATCGTATTAGTAATTCTTCTAATAACACAATGTAATATGCACAACATATTAATTTATAAATAATAATTGTAATTTATTTCATTTTCTCCTTCCCGGATGAACTAATATAGTTCGAAACGTTGGCATACACGTAAAAAGTATTGTAACATCAGAGCCAAGACATTCTACACGTTTGTGAACTGTTATTTTTACGCCTTTCACTGAAGTGGGAGCGTCATTGGGAAGATTTGCCGGATGCCGCTGATTAGGAAAGGTGACAACCACTAAGCCTTTCCATTCATTGTGTGGACCATTCCCCTGCTTTTTCAGGGAAGGAGAGTAGGAATACCCTCGACGAATGCCGGCCGAGGTGTGTGATCAGCACGTGCTTCTTCCTTTGTCTTATAATATTTCTGTGAAAGTACATTTGTTCGTCATATCTGACCGGGGCGAGACACCTTTAGGAATGTATTATGCTATTTCTGTGAACGGGACTTGCTCGCCATGTGTACCGAGGCGAGGCCCGTAGAAGCCCTAAAGCAAGAATGTTAAGACGTTGTGAATAAAGTACCTTCACCAACTGCAGAGACAATGACGGACTCAAGTGAAAGGTGCGTTCAACACCTGGCATGGATCGACAGCGACGCCCTCGCGAGGAGATCATTGCGTTCCCAGGAAAGCTGAGGGGTGAACAAGAGGATTGGATTGCACGTTGTGGCAGCGAAGGGTGGTTACTTGCTGGTCACGTGACTTCTTCTTCTGTACATATTGGGAGGATTGAGGATCATCGAGGACTTATACGTGGAGGTTGAGTCCGCAGATTACTTGAGATGTGACCTGGCTATTATTGGCCGCCAGACCGCTGTAAAGATTGCTTGCTGCGGTAAGCTAGATACTCTTGCTACTAGTTGCGAGTGACGTAACTTGTAACAGTTCGTTATTCGGGAAAGCAACTCGTAATTTTGGAGGTTCGGATAATCTAGGTGGATTTCCGAATTAATTGTCAACAACTGTATTCATATCTGTATGTAATTGATGATTTCTGATACCATTAACTGTGTAATGACAAATTCATACTTGTATTTATGATTTTGAGAGTTTGTTCAAGTTTGCAAATACTCAGATTTCAATTTAACTTGTATAAAATTATTAATTATTGTTATTACACGTGTGTTTAATTGTCCGGGAAACTGGGCTGGTGGCAGCGGAATACTACCATAAGAATTGTGGTATTTATGTGAATCCCGCTACTACCAAAATACCCACACCGCATCTGGACGTGTGGTGTGTGGTTACAAGTATTATTTCAACAAACTTCAGCTCAAGAGCCTTCCCTTATAATCTCATACGTAGTTATTCTCGTTCAGTTATTCAAAACTTATTTTATCGTTTTTTTTCAAGGTTTTCATTACATGAGAACTGGGAGTACCAAACACTAAACTAAAGATGGGAATGAAATGATGGTATAAAAAATAATTAAGTCTAACACAAAATATATTTTATAAAACTATAAATGTTTTATGTCTTAAGTATTTAATGCTAAAGATATGGCTTTTCAATATTTTTCACGTAGAATGCATGACACGCAGAAAAACTAGATCGGATTTGCATCCAAGCTTTAGAGGAGTCCGTGTTAAATCTATATTATGAGCTCTCTTTTTCAGAAATAACTGAGAACTTACCAAAGAACGTTACTTAACACTAAAAATATGCGTCAAAGTAATAAGAACAAGAGTAGGCAATCAAAGAAAGACATGATCAATGACTATGAATTGCAATGTTAGTTTCTTGAACATACAATACTCTTGAGAAATGAAAACAGAATACAAGGGATTGTTCACAACTTTCCCCTTCGTTCTTTCAGAGAATATTCTCAAGTTTCTTTAACGTTTCCAGCACATGTTTCTCACATTCTGGGAAACCTTGAATGACAGGAGAGAAAAACCGTTGTCTGAAACTTGATATTCTGTTTCCGTAAACCATATTAAAAGGGGCGACAGTAAGTTCCAAAACAAAGGTCGTATTATTTGCTTACATTCTCCCTGTCACATTCCCTCCAAGCACTTCCCTTTAGCACTCCTCGTCCGTCAAAGGAATGCGCTAGAAACAAGAGGTTCGATTCACAAAGAATGGGATAAAGGAGATATCTTTTTAAATCTTACTACATAAGGTTCTTCAAGAAAGCAAGATAGAAATACAATGAGAATGAGCATACCCCGTGATGATACGTATATTGTACGCTGACTCTGCATACGACATACAGGAGCAAAATTGAAGTAATTTTCATTCCAAATTAGCACGACAATTCGGTGACATTTTTGTGTGCGGTGTAACCAAATGAGATATGATTAACCAGAATAATAAGTCATTTTAGGTTGATGAACATTTATCAACTGACTTTTGTATAGTAGCACGTACATTCAATATTTTCCTGAATGCTCATTCGAAAATGCGGTAGCTAAATACATTTCGACGGTTGTAACACTCGTAATTTTGAAAATTCTGGGTGATTACACAAAGCAGTTTCAAATTAAATAAACAATTTCACAATCGTAATACTTTTTCAAGAAGTTTTAATTAAGAAGGATATTGTTACATACTCAGGACGATATAAATTTATGTATATAAATGAAATTACTTTCAATATGATACATTTTCAAAAAGCGTAGTTAAATTGATGTTAAAATGCAAAATTATTAGGGTTAAGAGGGCACTTATTTTAATCGAATTAATAATTTTAACCAAAATTTAATACCTTCAGTATGTCTCGTAATTGGAACATACAAGAAGAAGTCTAGTCTCAACGGTGAGAACTTCGTATTGAAATTCGTTCTGTTGGCTCCAAGTGATCAATGAATTGGGGATCAGAGGAGAAGAACGGATCACATTTCACTCAACACGTTCCCACCACTTCAGCCATTCACATTCCAGTCCCAATATGCGAAGACCGTAAATGTGCATTGAAATATGAGAACATCTGAGCGATTATGGCGATTTCGCAATGCAGTGATAATTCCACTTGTTCAAGAACAAGACGAATGAATGAATGAATGAATGAACAAGGTTGATGTTAACTATGAAACCATGGATATCAAGTATTCGTATCAAGTAAATTTCATTTTTAATTCCTAATTCTCATTACAAATTTTATATTCTTAAAAAAGATGATTATTTATTGGTCTAATTGGTGTGTACAAAAGAGACATTAAATGCCTTGGGGTCGAAACTTAACGCAATGGTGTATATGGAGGGGACGAAAAAAAGGAATTTGCTTCAGTTCGATTAGTGAGTCATATAATGAAGTTAATACGAATATGACATAATAGAGAAAATATTATAATTACGAAAAAGTGGTACCCGAGTTGTAATCAAAATATATGCTGTAAATTGCCAGAATAGTTTGTTTTCTTCAATTTTGCTGTTTTTCATGCACTGTTTAAATATGTACTTATTTGTTGTTCACTAACAAGTCACCATAACCCGGGTGCACATTGAGACGCAGTCGGACACGCAGCGCAGTGTAGGGGTAGCACAATTTCTATGGTGATGTAAAGGGGAACACCTTAAGTTGAAACGCAGCGCAGGGGCAGCTCGGACGCAGCTCAGAAGTGTGCCGGACGCTTGACTATTGTGGACTTGCCACAAAAGCTGTGCCACACACTCGAGTCTTGGAGGCGAGCCATACTCTGTGCTACGCTACACTGCGCTGCGCTGCATGCGCGACTGTATCTCAATGGGTTAATCGCATATTTGGAATGGTTCTCTCCCAGTATTCTCTGCACTGCTTCAATCTTTTCGCGGACCTCTGGTCCACAAAAGAAAGGCTCGTAGAGTGCTTGTACAATGTACATGGATAGTCAAATTGACTCAAACGATACTTGTAACGGAGTACATTTCTTCTCGTTCAAGTAAAACGGTGGTTTTATTTATTTGAATGTAAAGTGCATTGCACTGTGGCATAAGTGCATTTCTGCTTGATGCGGAAAGAGGTTGCTCTTGATATCAGAAGCAGATGACTTTTCTGTCCCCGTACTGTGCGACCTCTTCCTCTTCTAGAGCAGACGGACCGAACGCTTTACCCTTCCGTGGGATAAGAGATCTCTGCAAAGAGATGAATAAGCAAGGAAGAAATCGACTTGGCGGACGGACCGACCGACCGCACTATATGTTCGCCTTCTCCTACATTCCCTTGATACAGAAAACACGTCGATGACTGGATCGAGATTGGCCGAGTCAATTCGGAGAGGACACAATATTTTATTGTGTTATGATAAATCATGCTTCCCCGCACTTATTCTGCTAATGAGATGAATGAAATCATAGTTCGGTCCGTTTGCAATTCACTACTACCTTCGATCTTTCCTTCGTGAATCATCTACTACATGTGTTTTCTTATTAGTCACTTGTACTGACGGAAAAATTAATGAAGTAGCAAAGAAATAAGAATATGATTGAAATAGTTAAAGGAATCACTCCCTTTAAAACATCTGCATATAATGGACTTTTATGAGTAATATTTGCTGAACAAAATTAATTTCAATAGCTCACTCCTTTAAAAAATGTGATTCCTTTCCTGCATGTGATTTATGTATTATTTAATTCAGATAATGAGTCTCGATTAAACACAGTTACTCTAGTATTAACATGCTTTGATGTTTTGAGTTCATTTCATTGCTATGTAAGCTCATAAGAGCCAATTAATGACGCCGGATTAACATACCACAGAATAATTCAAAACTAAGGTTCGTTCGCAATTAGTGTTCATTAGACCTATTAATTCCAACCGTTCAAATTGAATGTATAAATAAATAGCACCCATCCATTTCATCAAGAATTTTGATAAATGCTGACTCTGACCTGCATTGCTTGTGTGTGCAACAATTTGACGAATAAAGGTTCAATATTACAGCCGACGAATGGGAATTGTGTGTCTCTCTTTCCATTCAACTCATCATTCAATTTCCTATTTTATAATTTCAAAAGAGGCAATTAAGAAGCATCCCTGTTACCAGCGTACGTATCAACTAAGAATGACATCTGAAACTCTTTCAAGGTTCCTTTGAGGTGCAAAGTGAATTGGATACACCATTTCAATGACGTTGAACAAAGCCTACTCAAGTTTAGTTGGTGGATGTTACGGTCAGATCAGATGGTTGATCCGTGATACGTTCACTCCCGAAACACCACCTAATGAATAAGGGTCGTAATTATTTTATTTCTGTTAATTTCCGAACATTTGAATTTAGAGATAACACACGTACAGTCCAGTCGGTGGGTACGGTAGAAATGTATTTTGTGAATTAATTACCTTCGGATCAAAACGGGATAAATTGTGCAGGGGTGACTAAAAAATATTTCCGTCAGTTAGTATGTCAATATTTTTATTGTTAATAGACTAGGAGAATCCAAAGTGGTCAAACGAAGGTATTGAGTTTAGACAAAAATGTTCCAAGGGACCAGATGTTGAGAACATTAAAATCTTCAATTTGATAAATCAAACTTTGCATTCAAACGTTTTTTAGTTATTGTAAAAAAGCTTTAAAATTAAATTATCATTCCTTCAAATTTACATTGGTCTCTGAAATTACAAAAAGAATGCGAGGTCGCATAGCGTTCAAAGTTCATTTGTTGCCGAGATCTCATTATGCCGATATCTATTTATCCCCTCTTTTTTTAGAGAAAGCGGACTAACTCTTTTGGCGAACTTTTTTGAGGTTTCTTTAAAAGTTGAGTCTATTTATGAGAAGTTGTATTTTTTGTATTTAAGCCTCGTCGATATTTCCCTAAAATAATGCCGATTTTTAACGTTTAAAACTGCCTTTTTGCTCATAAATATTTAGAGTTGGAATTTCGGCTCTAAAAAGTTTCTTGTTGTGGAAACTTCTATTTTTCATGTTTTAGCAACAGAAATTTCAACGCAGATTAAAAAAACTTTTCAAGGATCAATAGTCATTTAAGACATTTACTGCAGTTTAGTTAATAACAATTTAATCCATTTCATACGAATTAATAAAAGTCGCCTTATAATGGTAAAAAATTATAATTAGATGATTATAAACCAATGAAATGCGTACTACTTAAAAATAGTCTTAATGTTATGCTTAATACGATTTCTTAATGATATAAAATACAAGATACCAACTTTGTTACTATAGAAACTCCGCATTTGAATGCAAATGTATTCTTTATACTAACAATATAAGCTGCATTGTCGTGAGTGGTTGAATGATAGGAACTTGAATTTTGAGGATATGTTGCTCTTTAATTGTAGTGTCTAACTAAGAAAGAATTGTCAAAATTCCGGTTTTAAAGGGGTGCATTTAGGTGAAATAAGTTTTATCAAATTTTTGATATCTCACGAATTAATAAAACATTAATAAGAGCTTTGGTATAAACAGTAAATAAAGGTCAACAAAACACCTGTGGAAAGCCGGATCGCGCCTAGTACCATATAAAACATATTTACATTTTAATAGTTACGATGACATGCGAGTCTAGTTCGGGTGGTTGACGACGATTCCCACACAACGCGTTGCTTTTGCCCTCTCCACAAAATGATGGGGAATAGCTTTTTGAAAGCAACACCCCTGCGCCAGGGAATGAAACTACACAATGTTCAACTCATGAGAATGGGGGGGGGGGAAGTGGTGCCGTATTGGATAACCAATTGAGAGGTTTTGTCACCTGAGTGGAATTGTATCACCTTCAGCTTATCGGCGTGACTCCCACCAAAGTGCTCCGCTGTTTCGCATTGCGGTAAACGACGAGCGAAATAAATTTTTAAACAAAGAGAAGGCACTGCTTCAAATGAAATGATTACTGCAAAGGCACGAAAGGAGCAAGATCATTACGATATGATGTATCCGGAAGCAAATTAACGAAGAATATATATGAATTCTTGAGAGAAATTGCTAAGTACAACTTTAAAATTTCGTCCTCATTCCCACCGTAGTATTTGTAAATGGGAGATGTAGCGTGCTATTGAAGCTTATCTACATGGAGCGATAGGAAGTAGGAATTGGAAGGTAGGCTATTGTTAGTAGATGGGCCGGTTAGTTCACGTGGAGGGGTTAGTAGAAGTGGTTAGTAATAATTAGAGTTATTGATACTAGCAGGACGTGGATAGAGAAAGGTGGGTTCACAGTATACATTCATATGAAAAGCTACAAATTTTCCTGGTCCCACCGAGTATTTGAATTCGGGATGACTTGAAGAGGAAGAACGCTGTCACATGAGTCACCACAGGGTTTTTTTCGTCCTCATCTGACTCCATGTATGAGGACAGACAGCTAAAAAAATATTACCTCAGTTTGGATGTTTATTTAATTAAGAAATAGTTTATCAGGAGGAAATAACTTCTTTATTTAACGTAAAAATATTAGATGTTATTTCAAAACATCGAAGAAAATTGTTCGAATCTTAGATGTATTAAGAAAATTACATTGTTATGATGAAATAAATTACAATTAATAGAATATGATTTAAAGATTTATTCACATATTTCTTCCGTGTACCCTACACGTGGAGAATATGTGATAACTTTCGGTCAAGTGAAAATGGCGACCAGCCGGGACCCGTACCCGGGTCCCTTTCATTGATCGCAAGGATGTTAACCGCTACACCACCGGTTTGCCTACCACAACTGTACAACATTTCCACCCAGACCCAAGAGACCCGGGTTAGGGTCCCGGCTGGACGCCATTTTTAATTGACCGAAAGTTATCACATAAAGATTTATTGTTTAAAAAATTATGAAAAATTAAATTATAAATGAAATGTGTTGTCAATATTTAAATCATCATCCGGAACATTTAGCCGTGTCATAGTTATAATACTCAACGTTTTGTTGGCTATTAGAGCCAACATCTACAGACAATAAAAAATCCGATAGTAGGAACCGGGTTCTGAAAGGACGAAAGTGTCTCCCTCCATACGGAACCTTTGAATTTTAGTTGTCTTGAAATATAGTCCATGAGAGATGGCAACTGAGTGTGTTATTATCGTGTGTGTGTGAGAGAGCGAGAGCGAGTTGTGTGCGTGTGTGGGGGGAGAAGGAATGAGTTGACCCCAGCGGATGGGGCACTGCGGGTTCGTGAACACTCCTGCAGTTTATGTCAGTTGGCGCGAGAAACAGCGTGAAGTACCGGAAGTGGAAAAGCAGAGAAGGGTGTGCGAGTGGTATGAGTAATAAGTATGAACGAGAGCACTTTCGCCCTCCCCTCACAAAACCTAGATCCGCAATTGCCTATGACTAGGAATGTCAATGAAGTCTGAAAAAATCCATTGTTGGGTGCGTGCGCTGCGTAAATATGTAGCGATACAATAAAACGAATCATGGCAATATTGTTCGCCTCTAATAGTAGACATGTCAAAATACTTCACATAAATAGAATAATTTAGGAGCAAGAATGTATATTTTCATCAAGTTAACATGTTCTCTTTTTGTGCACTTAAAAGAATAAAAAACTTGTCTTTAAATCATAACATATAGTCGAAAAATAAATATTTTACGGGCGAACTTTTGAGCGACAGTGCCGTCCCTGCGATGAGGTTAATAAACAAACTATCTTTTAAAAAGGTTTTAGACACACTTTTTTGCCTACACTAAATTATAACGAAGTGTTAAACAGGGCCCAGGAATCAACCTGGGAGGAGTCCTCGTGACTCTGGGCAAATGGGAGTGAAATGCATTGTTACTCGTCATCCGCAACTTAAACATATTGGGTTCAGCAAGAGAACCAAACAATAGCCTCTTTCACTCCAACTCCAACACGTAACCTACAAGAGGTGCCCCTGTTAAGCCGAGCAACCCAGTGGAAGGTTGGGTTTCAACCCCAGCGGGAAACCGGGTCGGTGAACGGATCAGTGCTGAGGGCTCCAAGGTTCAAAACCTTTGCAATAACATGGCTGGCGTTCAATAACGCCGACCCCAAACAACAGTTTTTCTATTGTCAAAAGCATGGCGGAAAATTCATCAGAAACTATTACCCCAGGTGGTAAACAATTCACCGTCGCCTTGGACGACGCATACAGGCATTCGGATTCTGGGGAGCCTGTACAGACATGCTTGGAGGTACAGGAGACTCCACGCAAGATCAAAGACAATCGCCCGAACTACTTTGCCACCTTCAATGTGAACTCCCTGCTGAAAGTTGGTAACCTGAAACAACTAATCAATACAATAAACCAGCACGAAATATTAATTGCAGCAGTTCAAGAAACACGATTCACCTATGAACAGGTCTTCGACTCAGAAGGTTACAGGATTTTCAAGGGGAAACCAGGAAAACGGGTAGTAAAGGCAAATCCTCATCTTGGGACGGGATTTATCGTGAGCAAGAAGATTTTGCGGGGGGCAAGGGATAGTGATGCGATTATATAGCCTCTATTATATAGCTATCCAAATGTCAACCTCACCTTCACGTGGTGCTCCCTGTTATCACAAACGAGGCTCTGACGACCGAGTATTGGCGGAATAACCATAGAAGCTCAATTGGACACCAGGAGGAAATGCCTTGGTATCTGCTCACAAGACATCTACGTGAGCGAGGCAGGTGCCCCTTGCCCTATAAGGGGCAGCCCCACATGGGCAATCGGAGGCCAGAGGTCTAATCACCCACTGTCTCATAAACATACATGATTAAAGAAACTAATGTGCAGGAAAAAAGGCCGGACTAATTCTAAGACGATATTTGGCATGAAACGGTTAACGAAAATCGGTTGCTGGAACGTTAGGACAATGAGAGAAACAGGAAAATCGAAGGAAGTGGCCAGACAGATGGAAAAGTATAAATCAGAAATATTAGTGTTAAGTGAAGTGAGATGGAAGGAATTTGGAACTTTCACAACCCACAATGGCCTAACTCTTCTCTATTCAGGTGAACCTGTTAAGTGTGCGCACAGAAGTGGTGTTGCTATATTATTATCAAAGCCTGCACGGAAGAGCTTGTTAGAATGGTACCCAGTATCTGATCGAGTCATAGTGGCACGATTCCAGGCAAAGATAAGAAATGTCACGATCGTACAATGTTATGCGTCCACAGAAGATGCGAACAGCGAAAAAAAATTAAAATTCTACATCCAATTGACAGAAGTAATGGAAAAAACCCTCCAAAAGATTTAGTAATCCTGATGTGAGATTTGAATGCTAAGGTTGGTAGCAACAATCAAGGCATGGAGCATGTGATGGGGACACATGGTGTAGGGGAAATGAATGAAAACGGTGAGATGTTTACAGAGTTTTGTGCATCAAATGGCGGTACATTATTTCGACATAAAACGTGTCATAAGATCTCATGGGCGTCCCCCGACTTTAGGACGGAAAACCAGATTGATCATTTTGCCATCAAAAGAATGTGGAGGAAATCCTTGTTGGATGTTAGAAATAGAAGGGGTGCAGATGTAGGAAGCGACCATCATCTAATTGTTGCCAGCCTACGGATCAAAGTAATGGATACCAAAAAGTTCTTTCAGAGAAGAGAAAGACGGTTTGATGTTAGCAAAATTGGAAATAGAGAAGTCAAAGACAAGATTAAAATAGAACTAAGAAATAGATTTGAAGTTTTACAAAATCTTCAAACAGAGACGTGGAGGAGAGATGGTGGACCATTAAGGGAGAATTGTTAGATGTCAGTGAAAAAGCCCTGGGGTATAAGAATGCTCAAGAGAAGGACTGGATGTCGGCTGAAACTTGGAAATTAATTGAAAAGAGAAAGAATTTGAAGCAACAAATTATTCAGAATAAGACCAGAAATCAGCAAGACGTTGGTAGGATAGAATATAGTACTATTGACAAACAAATAAAGAAAAGTGTGAGAAGAGATAAACAAAGATGGGTGGATGAAAAAGCAAGCCTGGCAGAGGAGGCAGAAGGAATAGGAGACACAAAAGAGCTCTATCGAATCACAAGAGTTCTGGCCAGAAACAAGAGACGAAGCAAGCAGCAAATTAGAGATAAAGAAGGGAAATTGCTGCACACAGAAAGGGAGCAAATGGATAGATGGAGCGAACACTTTAAGGAACTTCTAAATAAGACACAGGAGGAGGAGTCACACGGTGGTGTAGAACAGCAACAGAAACAAACAGACAACACCATATCTGACAGGAGTTTGAGTGGAAGCAGTAGGATCAGGGTTAGTACAAATCCCCCACATCTATGCGAAATAATAATTGCATTGAAACAAACAACAAATGGTCGAACTCCTGGTGAAGATAATATATGAGCCGAAATACTTAAAGTAGATATCCACAGGTCAGCCGAGATCCTGATTCCCCTTTTTGAGAATATTTGGACCCTGGAAAAAATGCCAGAAGACTGGAAGAGAGGCATAGTAGTAAAGGTACCCAAGAAAGGAGATAAAACAAAATGTAAAAACTGGAGAGGTATATCCCTACTGTCAATACCGGGTAAAGTTCTCTCAAGAGTGATCCAAAACAGAATTACATATGTAGTAGATAAGTGGATACGGAAGGAACAAGCGGGCTTTAGAAGCACTAGATCGTGTGTCAACCACATTAATACCCTCCGACAATTAGTTGAGCAGAGTTTGGAATGGTATACCACAATGTACCTATTATTTGTGGACTTCGAGTAAGCCTTTGTCTCCCTGATGTAAGAAAATATATGGCAAGTTTTGAAGAAGTGGGGAATTCCAACAAAAATAATCAATGTCATTAAGAGTATGTACGATGGATATACTTGCCAGATATGGCACGATGGAAATCTGTCCGAGTCTCTCTCAGTAAATAGTGGTGTTAGACAGGGATGTATCCTATCACACTGCTGTTTATATTAGTGTTGGATAACGTAATGGAGCAATTAACAACAGGGAAGAAGAGGGGAATTATATTGAAAATGGTGGACGCTTTGGAGGATCTTGACAACGCTGATGACATATGCCTGTTGGCGGAAACATTTTCTGATATGCAGAATAAGATCTCAGAATTGTGTGAAAGATCCGAAAGAGTTGGCTTGAAAATTAATATATCTAAGACAAAAGAAATGCGAGTAAATCCAAAGCCTCATGCATTCTCAAAAGTCTGTGATCAATATATTGAACGTGTGGATTCTTTTACCTACCTTGGAAGCATCATAAGTGGAGAAGGTGGTACATTGCAAGATGTTAACAGCAGAGTAGGTAAAGCAAATACAGTTTTTAAGCAGTTACACCCAGTTTGGAGAAAAAGATACATCAAAAGAGAAACAAAATTGAAACTTTTCAGAAAGTTAGTCAAATCAGTTCTTCTCTATGGGTCGGAAACGAGGACTGTAAACAATATTGTGAAAAAGAAGCTCCAAACATTTATTAACAGGCGTTTGAGAAAATTACTTAACATCTATTGGCCACAAACAATAAGAAATGAAGCATTATGGGAACTTGCTGGCGAGCACCCAATTGAAAAACAAATTAGAAGGCGAAAGTGGAGATGGGTTGGCCATAGTTTGAGGGAGGAGGGCGATAACATAGAGAAACATTCATTGGAATGGAACCCGCAAGGAACACGTAGGACGGGAAGACCAAGAGGAACTTGGAGGAGAGGTATTCTCAGTGAGGTAGGATATCTTGGACGAACTTGGAGCGAGGTAAAAGTATTGGAAAAAAATAAGGTCCGATGGAAGGACTTCACAGAAGCCCTGTGCTCTTGAAAAGAGCTAAAGGAATGAAAAAGATGAAGATTTTGAATTCCATCGCAGATTTCAACTCTCCTAACAGTTGTGTCTCTAGTATTTCCTTCCGAAGCACAAACAAAGTTTACACCATTGTGAATGTCCATGCACCAATCAATCAGGCAAATAAGACAGATCCTGAAGGAACAGATAGGTTTTGGGAAGAGTTAGAAGATATTCTGTCAAAGGTTCCAGACAAACACACCATCATCCTGGTCGGGGATTTCAACGAGCAGTTGAGTAAAGAAAAGAAATTAAAAACATGATTGGAAATTACCCAGTACATAGGATAACCAATCGTAATGGAGAGAGACTTGTGGAGCTGTGTAGGGCATTTAACCTGGTATTGAAATGATCAGCTTTTAAGCACTTGCCAAGGAAACAAAAGACATGGACATCCTCAAATCCCAACCTTGGAGAGTATCAAGTTGACCACGCTGCCATCTGCCATCGCCTGGAAAGGCCAACGAGGGGATCCAGAACGTCTTGGTGCTTAGGAACGCCAAGTTAGATTCAGATCACTATCTCTCAAAGATTAAAGTTAAACTACTTCCTAGAAACTTAAGTCCAACTCAGTAAAACTTAAGTCCACCCGAGATTTCACTGAAAAACTTGAATCCCTGGATCCCGAGAACTGGGAACAACTACAAGAAGCCATAGTGAAAACAGCAAAGGAGACTATTTTCCTCTTGAAACCAAGGAAACATGCATGGTGGAACACTGAATGTAATGTGGCAATAGGGGAAAGACAACTTGCCTGGCAAAGGTGGAACGCCATGAAGAATGAAACTAACAAAGAAAGCTTCCTGAACGCTAGAAAACACGCTTCAAAAACCATCCGTGGGGTTAAACCTGTATTTGATACGGTACAGCTGGCAAAAATTGAAAACGACTTTCAGAACACCCACAAAAGGAACTTCTATAGAACTTTCAAGAGCAATCTTAGCAAATACAACACCCGAGCCTACAATTCAGACTCCAGTGGCAAAATGACTCACAATGATAAGGACAGTTGCCTGATCCTTGCAAATTATTCCGCAACCCTTTTCAACTGTGAAGCTCCGGATTCAACCCTCCATTTTGAAGATAACGTACAAGGGCATCCTGATTCAGCACCACCCACTACAGAAGAACTCAGGCTGAGTATTCAGTCACTCAAAGAAATCAAGGCACCAGGAGGGGACTCAATAATTGCCGAACTTTGGAAATACTTTGGATAAACTACTAGAAATTATTTACGAGATTTGGAAAGCAGAAAGTCTTCCAAATGGCTGGACCTCTGCGTTGATCGATCCCCTTCATAAGAAAGGCGATAAATCAGACGTAAATAATTACCGTGGTATCTCTCTACTCCTGAAAACTTATAAGATTCTCTGAAAAACCCTTAAAATAAGAGCTGAGGAACAACTAGATTCACATATAAGAGAATACCAGGATGGTTACAGAAAAGGTCGTTCATGTGCCGAGCAAGTCTTTAACCTCAAATCCATCCTCTACTTGAAGCTCAAGAATAAGGAATTTGTGGTGACATTCGTAGACTTCAAGAAGGCCTATGACTCATTAGATCGTATCACTCTGATCAAAATATTAAAAAAAATTCGGTCTTGACAACAAAACTAGGTCAATAATCCAACAAACGTTGACTGACACAACTTCGAAAGTCAAATTCAGGGGAGAAAATTCAGACGCATTTGAAATCAAGACAGGAGTTAGACATGGCGATGGGCTATCACCTCCATTATTTAACTGTGTTTTGGAAAAGATAATACGTGAGCGGCGCAAAGAACTGACTAATCAAAGAGTACAAAATGGAATCAGACTAGGGTACAGAAACCAAATTTTAATATCGATTGCCTGTGATCTTGCAGATGATCTTGCACTTTTACAGATGATCTTGCAATTTTTTCTGATTCCTTAGATACAGTCACCGAACAGATTAATCAGTTTAAAATACAAGCAGGGAAGACAGGCCTACAGATCTCTTTTGAAAAGACGGAAGTTTTTACAAAAATATCAAATTAGCACCCAGAGAGCTCTTAGTGGGAGAATAAAAAATTAAACGAGTAGATAAGTTCAAGTATATAAGAGAATTGATTACACCAAACGTATCAGAGAAAGTAGCCTTTATATTGAGCATGAACAAAATAGAAATGTCGTACCATTTAACCAAGGGTGTCTCAACAAATGGTCCATATCCTCCAAAGCAAAACTAAGACATTACTGCAGTGTAATTCGACCAGACGTCTTGTACGCATCTGAATGTTTAACGATGAACAGAAAAGGTATGTGTCAAAAATTGGTGGCCAAGGAACGGAAGATCTTGAGAAAGATTTTGGGTTCCATCAGAGAGAATGGGGAATACAGAAGAAGACATAACAGTGATCTGTACACCCACAAAGAAATGATTACAGACACCATCAGGAAAAGAATTACATTTTATGGACATATCACAAAAATGCTACCTTGAAGACTGACCAATCGCATTATTACCTTTTCCCAGAAGAGGAAAACAAAAGGGGCATGGTTCACTGAGGTGGAGAAAGATCTTCAAGAAGTAGGAATTGCACACAGGGATATCCAAGAGCGTGGTCCACTCAAGAAGAAATTTGAAGCGTTTCACAATTTCCAAGAAAAACCCAAACTCAAAACTGAAAAAGCATGGACAGAGGAGAGGAAAGAATATGAGACTGTACTGGGCGAACAAAACAGTCAGAAGAAATACAGTTGAAATGACGTGGTCCAAAGTTGGTCGAAACGAAAAGAATGAATGAAGTGTTAAACAGTCACATACCTACAAAAACTCCTACTTAATTATACGTCCTAGGACTCTACCACTAATACTAGTAGACTACGCATTAATTAATTTTTTGTTTTAAATTTTTAGTTCGCTTCTGTTCTTTCCCTACGGAGGAAGTGGCAGCAGATTGTTCAGGTATATAATTTGCTTTGATTCATTAACATTTTGAACATAGGTTGATTAATTACTCAGCAAAATTTACTACGCCAATCATATCTGTGTGGAATAAGTATATGACACAGTTTGTGTGTAATTTGCATTTAATTTCTCTTGATCTCCCAAGCGAGGGACCGTAGAGTAGCAGGGTTGCCTAGGCCAGGTCTGTTCCTAAGAATTAGTTCAATCTAATTCTTACATTTAAAATAAAATGTATAATTCACTACCGAAAAGCTCAACACTGATTCATTCTGAAGAACTTGAATATTTTCCTTTGATTTAATTACATCAAATTCCGCATTAAGCATTCAAGAATTCTCGTTTCGCATTTTTCCGTATTTATTTTATTTGTCGCAATGGATCAAATACAAGTAAGGTGGTCTAGTGGTACGACAGTGGAGATCTAGTGGTAGCGTCTTCGCCTCCACGGTCCCGCTGAGCGGTAGAGCGTGTGTTCAAACCTTACTCGGTCGAACTATGTGATTTTTTTCAGCTGGGGTTTCCCTCACCTACTCAAGACTAATATCGGTTCGGTAGCATCATCCCTGGCAACCCATCATCTCTCCTTCCCAAATCCCTTCACCAAGTCAGGGTTAGATGGAAGAGCGGGCCAAATGAACCGATCCTCGCCAAAAGGTATAAAATAAATAAATAAAGTATCATGTTTCAGTCTTCCCTTTAGATTCAACTCTTCATTTTTCTTCCAACAACTCTCCGCTACCAATGAATAGGGCGCAATCAGCGTACCTGGTTTTGATCACACTTCTATCCTCAATTTTATCCTCAATACTAAAAATCCTCTACTTATATCCTCAATACTAAAAATAAAATACTTCAACGTTGTCTTTCAGACACAAAGCCACTTACTTGCGGAGTACCCCAAGGTTCAATTCTCGGTCCCATACTCTTTTTATTGTATGTGAACGACATGTCATCATCCACATAAAATTGCAAAATGGTTCTTTTTGCTGACAACACTAATTTACTGTGTAAACACGCCAACGCTCAAAACGTTTTGTCTAACCTTTCGACTTGGTTCGAATCGTCTCATTGTAAAAACAGTGACAAAACAGTGTCTATGTCATTTCATAATAGTATTACAAAATCTTTATCCCAGGTTTCTCTTTCTTTAAACGGAACACAATTAAAAACTGTTACGAATACAAAATTCTTAGGTCTCCATATTCAAGACAACCTCAAATGGAATTGTCACGTTGGCAATTTTAATCCCCAATTATGTAAATTGTGTTACGCATTTCGAATCTTAGTTAACGCAGTTAGTCCACGTATTTCCCGTTGCGTATATTTTGCAAACGTTTACTCCCATTTAAGTACGGCATTACCTTCTGGGGCAATTCCGGTCAGATTATTCAGACTTTCAGAATTCAGAAGAGGATAGTTCGGATAATTTGTAAATCTCACCCCCGAAACTCTTGTAAACCTTTATTCAAGGAATTAAATATCTTAACACTTCCCTGCATTTATATTTATGAAACGGTCGTGTTTGTTAAGACCGAATTACTGAAGTGCCACCCTTGCTTTATACGAAACAGTCTCGTTCACGAACACAATACTCGCAATAGTAATAATATTCATCGCCCTAGAGTGTCAACCACTCTTTGCCAAAAGGGACCATATCATTCGGGAATCGTTCTATATAATTCCCTGCCCAAGAATATAAAAGATATTATGAAATTGAATATCTTCAAATCCGCGGTTAAAAACTACCTCCTGCACCAGTGCTTCTACACTGTAAAAGAATTTATTGATTTTAACAAAAGTTAAATTCGTCTTGTGCTTTATCACGCCATTGCTGTAGTACTTTTTAAACAACTTATAACAATTTCAAAAACTATTTTCTTGCATGATTGTGTTGTCTTATGGCTCATATTAATTTAGTTTTATGTGTACTCAACTTTGGCACGGTTGTGTACATAAATTATGTAGCCCCATCCTGGCCCGGGTTTTTCTCCGTTTTTCCTTCGGGTAGAGGCGGATTTATTATACAGGTTCTCTAGGCTTTGTATAGGGGCGTGTTTATTGTAACAATAAATTGTGAATTTAGTGTTTATTTCAATTCTTATGATTTTTAAACACTATACTCAGAATAATCTATAGATCGATAATAATTTGTACATGTAAAGTTTTTGCGTTAAATTACAAACATATTGACATTCTATTCGTATTATAACTCGCATCTAACTTATCTTATCTAGGAACGTTTGCTGAAATTTTTGAATCCGCCTCTGCCTTAGGGCCCTTGATCAGAATTGATGGGATGGTCCCTCGCTTGTTTCCGTAGAGTAAATTAGTTTATTGTCCTCCAAGTGGTTATACGCAGTTTGTACTGCTTTAAGAAAATTAATTTATTATTATTATTCCTTCACGTTTTTCGAATCAGTCTCATCTTTATGCTTTTAATCAAAATTCCTTGTCCCGTGTACGCTTTCATGCTCTTCCACAGTTTTTCTTTCGTCTCGATTACTTGATTTCGCGTTCCTCGCATGTTCACATATAGTTGTAAAATATTCCTTGTTGATCTTTCGAGACCTACTCATTTACCCTAAACTCACGTTTTGTCATGCACACAATGTCATTTGGCTTCCTTATTTAGAGGGGTAGATTTTTGGATTAATAGTTCAGTCTAACGCGGAAAGTTGTTGCTTAAGTTGTTACTTATTCGTACTCCACTAAATCATTTCGCTTTTACTCACACATTATACTGTGTTTATTATATATTATTGTTCTACAAGATTATCAATGACCGAGAAGCAAGTTCAGGAGATGTTAGAGGATTTTCTTAGTTACAAATATTTATCGCGAAACTGTGTGCTTATGTTTGTATGATTTCTTTATTCCTAGTTAAAGAAAATGGGCCTATTGTAAAATGGCAGGGTATGTGGGGAAACAAATTTCTTGGAGTACTGGAAATAATTAATAATTATAAGTCATATATTGAACATATCTGAAACCATTGTTAATAATATGTAGTAAATCTGCAATTAAGGTCCAGAGACTTGAATTTCAGGAGAATAAATTAGAGGAGATAACATTGGGTTTTTAACTCAGGTTAATTTAGTTACAAATAATTCACCGAATGTTCTGTAACTTCAACAAATTGTGAATAGAGAAATGTACGAGAAAAAAATAGTTAATGGATTCCCTTGAATCTGATATAATAATTTGAAAATTTATCGTAAAAAGCCATCATTTATTTTTCTAATATCCTTAAATCAACTCAGTTTGTATAGTGTTACACAGCATTATATATGATTCACTGAAGCTGCCGGTGAGTACCTGGCGAGCAAGCTTCCCAATCTTGGACGGTTGGGTAGATGTGCGTTCGGTTGTTTTCTACCTCACACTGTCTTGATTTCACACTTTCGTCACATCTGACTAGAATATACTTTATCTGACTACAGTATACTCTATAGTGAGTCCTTTACTAACAAAACACTTCTACGAAAAATCACATGAGGAAAAGATGTTGATTCTTCATGCTTCCTGCGAGTTTCTAGAAAATATACTTCGACGAACTATTTCCGATGTCATTCGATGTGCCACCTGCTCACTCAACGATAAACTATCCATATTAACAGTTATGGGTCCACAAAATCAGTGGCCATTGCGTGGCTCGCTAGTGTGCGGACATTTACGCATTGGTTGTGGGACCACCTGCACATTAAACACGCTGCGCTGGCCATTCGCGCAGCGATAACCCTGTAGCCAGCTTCCGCCGGATCTGCTTGTGTAGGTGGCGCCACCTGCGCATCCACTCCTCCAACTTCAACCATCCGCATTAGCTTCCGTCTCCATTTATTTCTTTAAACAAGCTTAAAATACTCATAAGATTCTACAATATATATTTCAATATGTTAGCAGATCGGCAACAGCCATTCAGAGTTTTTTATTTCACACTTTGATGATATGTTACTGTTCAATTCGTTAAAATTTAATGTTGGCAAAACCTATCTTTTTATGCGCCACATTCAGGTTCTTTTCTACAGGGGTATTTTTACTTTTTCGTACATGTGGTATTGAAAATAACGTGCAAACTTAAAAAACAAACATACGATTTTTTCAAAATCATGACATTATTGTTTGGAAGTCATCATTTTTGACGGTGGAATTCTGTCAGCAAACCCTTCAGTATACAGACTTTTGGCGTACATATTTATTGAGTTATTAAATATTTTTGTTCCACCGTTCGCTTGCTCAGAGATCGCCGATCGACCGCACCTTCACATACTAGTATGTAAAATCAAAATAATTCCATTTAGAAACAATTTAGAACTTCGTTACATGCACAAAATTAATGACACTTTTCTTAACTTCCATGTTATTTATGCCTGTATACGCACTTTATTTATCAACCTGTCAATTTTCTGGGTAAACAAGACTCCTTTTTTAATTTCATATATGTCATAATTCAAGAAACATTGTATCAAAGCAAACAAAAAACACGTTTTAAGGTGGCCTTCATTTGAGGTAAAAATTCCGAGTCCCTGACTTTATTTCTACGGACATGTACAATGACGGAATTTGTAGTTTGTTGATTTTGGAAGCGGAAGCAATCTTTTTTCCTCTTTCCAAAGGCAATATTTTTTTGTCAATAAATATTTTTATTTTTCTTCCAAAATGTATTCATTTAATTAAATCTATTCTTCACCAGTAATACTTCATTGTCAATTTTTTTAAATACTGTAAATAAATAACTTCATAAATAAACCTTCCAATTCTCTCAGGCCCATGATCAACGCATTCTCTTATTCTCTTCCTCGATTCTTTTATCCGTGTGAACCATTAATATTTGGCTGTCTCGTGTATCACTTTTAATGTACATGATAAAGTGTACTTATCATGATTTCCTTGATATATTATTCCGTCAGATTAATTTTTTAGTTGCCAACACCTTTTTCACTTGCTCAATAGGATTTGATCACTTAACATTTTACACTAATTACGGCATAGTCATTTATGTAACATCATATCATATACGATGTTGATGTTATAGTACTTTCATTTTTCATATTTTATTGTTAGCCTCCAGGAAGTTTCTTATAAAAGGTGGGTGATTCCGATGCCAGGTTAAGGCGCCAACTTCCACTGTGTGAGCGAAGATTAGAACAGGACAGCACATAAAAATTTGGCCACCAACATTTAATTTCTGCAACATATTAATAGTAATAGATTATTTGTAAAATATTTTGCTTCTCTAAGAAGTGTTACAAAGCTTTTTCCTCCCGTCGATCTCTTCTTGATGTGTCTTATCAGTCGACACATACCATGAGATGAAATGTATGGTTCATGGAAGAAAAATACAGAAAAAATGTTATTTCTCATAAAAATATGAAATTGTTGTAAGAGAAAGAAATATTTTATGTTAATTTCAAATAATGCTACGTTTATTATGATTCAGACTACTGTTGAGAACTTACTACTCTCAATGAACAGAACTTCTGTGTGAATATTCATTTGCACTAGCTGTGCTTTCTATGAGAAGCGATTGCGCGTGTCCGCAACTTTGGAAACTTGAAGTAGCAATTTTTCTTATTAATCGTCAGACAGTAGGGATATATTAAAAATAAACAGAATTCCTCACTCAATTTTGGGAGTAGTCGAATCTATTTTCCTGAATGCGTCTCCAGTTTCAAAATATAAGCTTCTGAGTGGATACAACCTGAAATTTCTTCATAACCAAAATAACTTTCTGCAAGAAACAAAATATTAAGAAATGTTTAAGGAAAGATGTTTTTTAGTTTTATTTGAATTGGAGCAATACAATGAATACGTTAAATCCTTGTAACTTGAACCAGTATAATATTTGACAAGTCACATTCTTCGAAGTTTCGAAGTTTTACAAAGATCAAGCCGAGAACTCAAATCGTTGCTCGAGTGTTATTTCGTGATTCTTGCGCAAATACTCTTCCATAATCCGCCAACATATCGCGTAAAAATAATACAAAATTCATTAAAAAAATATAGATATTAAAATTGTGACCTTTCTTGGTCGGTGCCTTGAGGCTACAGTCCCTGGATCTAAGCTGATTAATTATCCTTATCTAAGGCTACTTATTTTTCACAATGCATGCAATAATAATATTTCATATTATGTTTTCCCTGTCAGTACCGGTTGTCTCGCAGTATGGTACATCTTTACTTGGAAACTTCAGGAAAACATTTTAAATTGCACCACACAAAATTTATTCCGAACGGACTGGTAAGAACTTTACGGGTTGGGGATAATTATAAGTTAGCTTTCATTTTGGTACATCAGAGTTTGGAGTAAGAAACAATAAAAAAAAAGGCAGTTACTGTTTTGTTACATTTATAGTTAACTCTTAGCTATCTAACATTAAAATAACATGGTAAATCTAGTTTGTTTCCATGCTAGAATATTGATTTCTGAAATATCCAATAAATATTTCAAACATTTTACTTCGTCAGTCAATGGGAAGTGAGTGGAACGAGATTGAAATTTCCCTTAAGCACCCTAACGTCTTGGTCCTACCCTGTTCGTAGACTAAAATCGTGCACGTCGTGACTGAAAGATAAGAAAGCAAGACAAAGACTATTCCGAATTGGATCTTCCCTTCTCTTTTTGCCCGAAGTCAACGTTTCGGGTTGCTATTACTTCTGTAGACGTGAGTACCGATCGGCGCGAGGAAAAGGGAGTAGACCCAGGGCATCCTTACGCGTTCTCACAACTCAACGTCATTAGGAGAAACTGCATCGTTAAAATAACTATCTCGCATGTTCGAGGATGGAGGGAGGAGCGCGCGAGGTAACACGCAAGATATCGAACACAGATTCCAGCAACACAAAGTTCATTTCACAGAAACATTACGAGGAAATTGGTCGGCCGCCTATTAAGAGAACTGAAACGGCATTGCACCATCTGATAACATACATATCACTTCGATAAAGGACATCAAACTGTATTATCGATCGAAGCATACACATCGCAGTGCGTGGCTGCTGGAAAGCGACCCGAGCCGAAGCGGCGTGCGTGCATCCATCATCGTCACGTACCTCCGGTGCAGATGTCGGCGTCAGGCTTTGAATCCACGGCCTCCTCCACCCCTGTTGCGCATGCGCTGCTGCTCTGTCTGCGCGCCCTCCGCACTTGCGGGGGCTTCCCTGTCACTCGCGCACTCACCCGTCAGTCCTGTCGGCAGGCCAGCCAATCGCACGCGCTACTGCCGCCGCTAGCGAACGACACGCCGAACAGCACACGCGCGTCCGCCGCTGCTGCTTGCAGCTGACAACTGACGGGAGCGACCGCGTGCTCTAGCAGACACCGCCCGCGCCGCCTCCATTGCCTTCACCGCTGCTATCGCTGCCACCACCTCCACCTCCGTCAGGTTTTGATGACGTCATGTTGACTCACTGTCGTATAGCTCCGAATTTCATGACACAGGTTGCAACGACATTGGCAATGATCATTCCCAGGAGAGGAGAGAGAGAGAGAGAGAGATTGTAATGTCTGAAATAAATGTAGTCCACGTTATCTGATTTAAAACAACACATCGCATGAACACGTAAAAGCAAAGTTCGAAATAGACAAGTTAAACTACCATGTTCAACACAAAAATTATTTTTCATATCTATCCATTGTTTTCGAACATTTGGTCTCCACTTGTTTGTTCACGTAGCAACATCAAAAGTAATTTTTCTCCTGTATGCTACGATCTCATGTTCAAAGCTGTTTCGGACTCAATGAAAACCCACGCGAATAAGAAGGATACGTTGTTTGCAAAAATTCTAAGCCCTTGTAATCTTGTCCATAAATATTATATTCGAATAATTCATAACTGAGAAACTTTAATTTTATATTGGTAAATTCATGGAAAAAATCGCGGTTCGCTCACACAAATTGAACAAAAATAACTTTTGCACCAAATATTCTATCATTTCTATCATTCCCTCCGGTGGACGGAAATATACGTATGCAAGAGTTGCCAAGTTGTGGAGTGAAATTTATTTTCAATTCTCATTTAATGAAATTTAATTCGGAATGTATGAGTTCCATTCGTTTAGTGTTTTTGAATAGGCTGCTGTGTGCTGACTACTCATTTTGAAGGACCCGGAAGCGAAGAGCGGAGGTGGATCGCGGCAAGGCATGGCAAGCAAGAGGGGCGGCCATATTCACCAGCAGGTGTGTACTTGACCGTGACACGTTCGCTGCATTGCTCTTACAGGGACTGGCAACGATACAGATGCACTTTAGTACTATGACTCGTTTATCAGTACATTTCAAATTAGTGCCTTTTTGTTTTCATAACATTGCATATTCTTCGATGAAAAGAACGGTCTGAGGGAGAACCATATTTGCATATTTTAAAAGAATCACACATTATGATACGATGCTACAATTGTGCAAGCATACATTATTTATTATTTTTAGAACAAACTCAATAAACAGGACAATTGCCGCTTAAATTCAAATTTCATTTTAATGAAATTAAAGAATTTTGAATGAAATTACGAACAATAATTTCTTTCAATCCTTTCGCGAACATTGTAAAGAAATATTTATTTTAACTTCAATGCACTAACGTCAAAGTTTGAATCCAACTATTTATTGGTGTGATTATTTTATTGATAATTCTATTTCATCTCTTTCACCCCTTCCCCCGTGTAGTTGCTTGCAGTTAAGTCTACCACATTGACGTGCATTTTACACATTAGAATTATGTGATGATTTTCAAAACATCGTAGAATCGAAACTCCTCACATTATACCCCCTAGTTCTAATATGTTATTCTTCCAGAGTTGTAACTACAATCTATTGCAAAAAAGCGAATAAACTCCCAAGGCATGAGATGGAATTTCGCAAAAATAAAGGTCTTGGATTCGAATAGGGAGGAATAAACAACACGTATTAACGAACAGAATTTGAAAGGCTCAACAGACCTTGCTGAACCTGCATCGCACTATCGGTATTAGCTTCGATTTTATTATTACTACAGTGACTTTTACAGGTCACGCAACTGGTGTGATAGTGATTGTTGATTATAGTGCGAGAAGTAGCCACCACTCTTTTGGTTAATTAAAAAAAACAGGCGATGATACATCATTAGAACCATATATTACAGTTTTATTTCATGCAAACAATTTTGCGTTTCTTTAACTTAGCATTATATTTCGAGATCTGCTCAATGTTGAGCTTCATCTACGGTTAGTCAGCCTTGATTATTGACGGTCGTAGATCAAACTGGGTTCACACGGTTCGGGCTGTATGAGTGGTCAAAATATTTGGTTTGATTCAGATGTACTTGAGGTGTCTATTAATAAAATCGAAGAGCATATCCGTCTACTTTCCCCCATCATGGTTTGCCTGACTGCGGGTTGGCAGCATGAATCATGTGAACGTGGCCTGAAAACGTTTTTGGTCGTGTCGTCTATGCATTTGTGTGCGCCACGGGGGAGGGGCAATGGTAAGTATACCCATTATTCTAAAACGGTTGTTATGACATTGACTTTTCTTTCAGGATCCAGAATAAACATATTTTATCAGAAATGATGAAATATGTCTCATTTGCTCCCCATAAGGGTGAATAATTAGTCAGTTCACCCAAATAGGTTTTGAAGTGCGATGTTGGATGTAAGTTAAAAACTAGGCTAAAACATGAAGAGTCGTTTTAAAGAGAACTAAGCAAAACATCGAAATCGTTTCCGAACAACAATATGAAGCGAACAATAATTATATATACGGGTCATTCTCAAGTATGACAAACTTCAAATCAAGGTCATTCTCTCGAGAATCTCAAATCAAGCTCAAGCACTTCGGTGATCAGACAAGTGACTTCCTGAAATTAGAACTTTACATTTCTTAGAGGAAAATCGACTATGTAGTATCTAGGACTGCCCTACTAATAGAATAAGTGTTTTGTTTTCTAGTTTACCCACTTGTCAGTGGTAGTTTGTGTATTTAAAAGCCGTAGGTTAGTGAACATATTTTCTGGTTTCTTGACTATACAAGGATTAATATTGAAAGCTTGGTCAATTAGACAAACCGATTTTTATTTAATCAGACAGATTCTGAAGATTAATCCCACAGGTTTAAGCAGGTTAATGTAACGCTTAAACCAACTTTTACTTTTTTTGTTATAGGGTCGCACTGGGAGGTTCAGCCATCCAGCATTTATTGTTCGAGACAGCTTAGGACAGTCAAAGGTCAGGACGAAGGAGCCAGTCTTCTCAGGAACAACACCAACATTCCTCATGATCTAACTGACCTCTACCATGTGATCAGCTTTCCACTCCTTGGTTAATTCCTCACAGGACATGTCGATGATTTCCCTGCAAATGACCACTCCCTTGCTACGGCTAAGCGCGGCATGGAGCTCACACTTGACAGGGTATTCTCCCAACAGTGTACATTAAAGTAATTTTAGCGCTTGCTTGCTTGCTTGCTTGTTTTTGTTTCAAGCAGCACCGCTCCATTTCTTTATCTCTTAATACTTGTTAAAGATCGAACAAGTCCTTCTTGACCTTTAAATATATCTGCCTGCGGTCCACCAACTCGGCAAGGTGACGGGGTAGTATCCATGCGCATGGATTTTATTTCATCCCCGTGTTCCCCACCCACCACGGAGTCCAACAAGGGGACACCTCACTGGGGTGCCAGAGTTGACTCGGGGATATAGCGGGGACACGCAGGGTTCTTTAAGCAAAGTTACTCCAACGCCGCCGACCGACGGGAAGCACCCTCTCTCACCCTGGAGTTCAGTCGCAGACCTAGTCCAAGCCGATTGGTCGGGGGTGGGTTAGTCCCCGATCGCCCGTCTTGAAGAGTCCGAGGTCAAAGCAAGCGTATTGGCTCGCATTCTTCTAGGTATGCATGGCCCCTCAACTCTCCAGGATTCCCATTTCCTCCGACACGGGTCGCCATGCACGGCAAACACATGGGTGAGCGTTCAGCACACAGAGAAGGCCAGTACAGAAGATAAAAGCGATAAACCTGAAAAACTAGGTAATTAGAAAAGAAAGTACAAAGAAATGAAATTTCCCGAATGAAAAGCACTATTGAATATTTCCCGTTTGAAATTATATATATAAATTTGTTAATGATAATCAATATATCACGTCACTTATAAATAAATAAGATCTATTAGTTTTATTCGTCGGGGAACATTTTGCCAAACCCCACCTCGATCGGAATTGTATACAAAATGGCCCGCGGACTAACACAAGTTAGACAGCATTGCTTTAGAGCATTTTTATGCTTAGCGCGCTTGCCCTAACCGTTGGTTTTCCGTGGTTCCCAACGGTGCTCAATGAACCAAATAGTCACTTAAGTAATATAACAATAGCTGAAATTAAAAATTAAAATTAATATTAAAAACATAGCCATGACAGAAAAAAAAATTTCTTATTATAACTTATTAACACTTATTAATTTCTTTTTCCGCTACTGATATTATTTACCTTCCAAATAATCGAAATATTTTAATACCTCTAACTTTAGTTACTGTTTTAGTTCATTGAGAGTGAATACTAAGGTATAGTATGCACAGCCCACGGTACATTTTAGGGCCCCTGTAAGAGGCACGGGTATTAAGCCCCGTCATATATATTGTATATTTTGTTGTTGTTAAAATATAGCCCGTTTGAATTAAATTGACTTAAAGTGTGTTGATGGTTCGCCATTATTTCATCTTTTACCTTTTCCTTTCCGAAATAATAGAATTTAGAAATTACGTCAAAGAAAGACGCCATTTGACTCATTTATTTGAAAAGGATGTAACTTGACTACTTGTGTCAACGCGTCTGCCCATGATGGTACTTAGATGACTATGAAGAACATAGAATAGTAATATTTCCTCAAGCGAATTCGAGCAAATGAGATAATATCAGGGCAGAACCATAGTTAAGTAGTTAAATTATTCTAGTACTGTGTGATGTGTTACTTCATGACATGATAACACCCTTAGGTCTAAAGGGAGTGGAGTGCAAATATCGTTCCAGTAGAGAGAAAACTTGCTCTTTAATTCGTTAAAACGTGTTGTTTTTGTACAAAATTTCTTTAATTATTAGATTAATTATGTCGTGATCAGCAACAGAAATCTATTTAATATCTCAGTTTTGATCCGTGTTGTGGATTATGAATAATTGTTTGTATTTATTTAATTTTGAAGACATGTGATTTATTGACGCATTTGTTGACATTGTTTACATTGAAATGATTTGTTTCTATTTATGAATTGAAGTGTGATATATAAAGAGAAGCATACAATTCAAATAAAATTGTATTCCATTAAAATGTTATCAATAATTATTGAGAAGATGGTTAGACACTATTTTATACTGGCCATTGATTTATTTCGACAATCGACAAAGCACCTAAATATCAGAACACATACAAAGAATAAACAAAGAATAATTGTAACATTGCCGCTGAAAAAAATAATTTCAGAAATTAGTCAATAATTCCAAGATTTATTAAGATTCTCATATGAACAGATGATGTGTACAATTAAATCCTCAAAATATGTACAATTTCGTAAGCTGAGTAATCGGGTAAGTGAAAATAGAAACGCCCTTTTTGCTACACTTAATACTGGCAGTGTCTACTTCAAACCACGAAAGAGTGGCCTTACCATTCTATACATCTTCGGTACAAACAATATTCGTAGGGAATTGTGAGTTAGGTCATGTTCCATTGTGCATTATCATATATGCTATTCGTAACTTTTCTGCTGCCCTATTTACATTGTTTAATCTTAAATATGAAACCGAGTGAAACTTGCCTAACAGACGGGGAGAGTAGATTTTGGTATATTATCCAGGAAAATAAAAAAAATCATGATAAATAAAAGTAAACTTTCATATGTTAGTTTCATTCAGTAGTAATTCTACTCTTGTTGGGACAAATCTTCGCTTTGTCCGGATGCTTTTTATGCGCTTTACTTACTCGCATACCACGACGACGATATAGAGTATGAGGCACCCATCAGATCCCATCTCACGCGGTTTCACATCTGTGGAGAAGAAGTTGCCAGATCTTTAATAAATGTGACTAGACGTTTCACCGGTGCATTAATCGATTTCGGTCTACTGTCACCTTGTTTCCACTGGTCTTTCCGAATGTATTGTTTTCTATTTCGAGTTTCTATTTTCGAAAAACCTCCAACTTTATGTAAATTCACATAATAGAATATCATTTCGTCAACAATGGCTAAGATAAGTTTGTTCACCACTGACTAACAAATGTGAAATATCCAGCTTTTTTACATAACGTTTTCTTGAAATTTTTTGAGTGGGAATATAATTACATTAATTTTGTTTTGAGTGGGAACATGATGTTTTGTGAGACCACTGGTGGTGATGGCCTTAATCAAATTCAAATATTTATTTTTACTTTATTACTAGATAGTCGAAAAAGAGTACGGAGTAAATGTCTAATGCATACGTTTTTTACCGCCACATGAACAATGGAATCCCATTTTTCGCGGGGATTCTGGGAGAGACGTGAGGAACAGAGGCGAGCAAGTCTCTTCGGAGAGCGTAGAGCGAAATGTCGCGTCAGCAGCTCTGGGACCGCACGCACTCGTGGCACTGCGCCACACAGCGCACGTGGGAGTCACCGTCTCCATTCGGAGATGTAGCGCGAGAACGCACGCACGCACGACCACGCACGCCAACTGCAAAGAGGACGAAGTGAGATCTCACGAAAAGTCCATACTCCGAAGAAAATTCGAATTTCAGCATCGCTCTAAAGCCATCTTCCTAATGCTTCTGTCTCTTGGATTCGTTTGATGGCTAAAACATATAATAGCAGGAAATATTTTGTGATGGTATCGAAATGTGAAAAGAGATGAGATGAAACATAATGTTCGCATCTTCCACAGAACGGTTAACAGAATCTGTCGTCTCTTAACATGTTCATGACTGCTGAGCAAGTAAATAAAGTTTTAGTATTGTAGATAGCAAGGAGGCGAGAGAGTGATGTGGGTGTAGGGTCTGTGAAAAAATAAGAAACAAGAAATTTAATAAACAATGAAATTTTTTGAGAAAGTAAACAATAGGAAGCAGAGGAATGAGAAGATGCCATTATTAGAAAATGTGAAAATTTATATATTCTTTGGGTACGAAATTAATTTATAAAATTGTAATTAAATTAATGCATAATGTTAATACATTTTATTCACAAACTTTTTCATTTACGATGGAGTAATATGTTGCATAATCTGAGTAAAAGTCAGATTTTTTTTTGCGCAAATTCGAAATAAGTTTTCTTTAAATATTTATATGAAACTGAAGGGGTAGGAAGATAGTAATTTGTAAGAAATTTTTTAGTAATAATTCTTTAAAGAAATAATTATTTTGTTTAAAATAAAACATTTTGGAACATTGTATGGTTAATTCTGTTTTTCTATAACTTGTACGTAAATTTTCTCTACTCGATTCGAGAAGAACGTACATTTTTTAATAACTTAGACTATTACGAATGAAACTTAGCAGAAAAACACTTTTGACAGATTATCCCTATTTTAAAAAAAGTGCATTTATCTAGAAATTGCTGGAAGTTACAGAACTACGCTTATTTTCAAACCGAAGAACAATTGCAAAAATTAACATATTTGTTTAAATGACCATATGTTTGTCAATTAAACATTAGTATATTTTCTAAAATCGTAACTGACAACAATTTCAGTTTTAGGGGTATTTTCGCCAAAATATTTGAAAATCGAAGGAATACTTTGGGAATTGAATTTTGAAAACAAAAATCTACTTTTATGTTTGGACCTTGAAATGGAAGTGGAAGAACAAAAGGAATTTTATGGTTTGCTATATTACGGTATAGAATGGACCCAAATCATTCAATATCTTGCGGAAATTCATTTCAGTATAGACCTTTTACTCTTCTTCTTCGACTGAACACCTACAATCAACTTTCTCGTAAAACTGATTCGATATGACTTAATGTGAAGAAATGGACTCTATCTTAATTTTTTAATGGAAATGAACTGAAATACAAGTCACCATTTGTGAAATGGTCGATTTTTTGCCCGATTATGAAAACAATGATCCATATAATTATTGTTTCCGGTTATTCCCTATTAAAGAGAGCGACAGAACTTGAATGGTTTCATGATTTGTTTTTCTTCCTGTTTGTTTGTTTTTCCGTTCTCAAATTCTCTTCATGCGTTCAATGTGTTCTCTCTTTCTTTCATCGGTCCATATGCTTCCTTTCCTTTTGACTGAAAATTTGTGTTCAAATGTGTTTTCTGAAGCTATTTCGGAGCTCTTCCCTGTCAAATATTTTGTCAGTTATGTTAATTCTTTTAAGGTTGTCTCCTGCTTTAAATGTCAATTTTCACTTATTTTTGCTGATGTTTATAATGTCAAAGACTCATATTGAAATTTTGTTCTGGTCAATTCTATGTAAGTGTTCATTAAAGTTCACTATTCTTTTTCCGAACTTTTATTATAACGGTTTCTATTTGTCTGTATATTTCTGATGACAATCGTTTAATCCACATCCTTGTTTACAGATCCAAAGGTTTTCCTGGCAATTTTCCATACTTGATTTTCTATTTCTTGTGTTTTTGTTCGTTCACACTCACACATTGTCTTTTAAATGAATAATAAAACAAGGAAAAATGTGAATTTTTCTTAAGAACATTTTTAACTCTCTAATATTTTTTAACTGCATGAAATTTTTATGGCTTCAGAAGCGGCCACAATATCCAATCCGTTACCAACTATTGTGCTAATAGGAAAGTCAAATTAATAATAAATGTCAGTAGTTGAAAATAATGTTTGATACTTTTCATTCCTATAAAAAGAATGTTTTGAGATCATTTTTTTGCTAAAATGTTTCAATCAATTATTATACTCACTTCAAATTAGGTTATGTTTTACATCCTACAGCCGTCAACACTGGATTATTAAAACGCAATACACGGAATAAAGTGCATTATATTGGAGGATGTATTGTCAATTATTGAAAGCCACTTCGTCAAAGAATAGTATTACGGGATCTGGGGCATTATTTAATCCATGAACGCAGCCAATTGACATGATCTAAAATACATTTGGTGTATACAAAAAACTCTTCCTAGAAAGTTCATTGAAATAATGTGTATGTGGTATCTATTATTTAGAGGAAAATATATATCCATCACTATCGGACATAACCATTTTCTTATCTCCGAACAAATACAAATTTGTCTCCTTTTCACATAATTATTTCCGAAATCTACACTTAATTTATAAAATGCATTCATTTACTTGTTCAACTATTGATTTAATACTTGTATCATTTACATTCGATGCGTATTTGACACATATATTCGATGACATTCGAGAATGGGACACCTCGATTCTCTTTCGATGAAAAGAACATATACCGTCTTCGAGAAAGTTGGGCACCGCATGTCTTGCCCATGTATGAATCTTTTGCAGTTCTGTATATTGAAAATATCATAAACCTAATTTTCAGATCGTTATTAATTACTCGAAATATTCATTCCTGCTTCAAAATAAAAGTAGTTTTTGTATCTGTTTCAAAAGGTTGCAAGTAATTTAGAAATTTAACTTAAAGCAATTTATTACGTTTCATTTATTGTTTCAGAGAATACATCTCGGTAAATGGTTTAACTTCATTTCCATCTGTCCAGTGTATTCTCTATGAATTCAAGCATCGCTGGACCCGTAATATTAACAAGAAGTTATTAGAAATAGGTTCTCCTTGCTAAACCCATGCGAAAAATACGCACACATAATTAAGGATTTAAATAAATTAATTGCTAGTAAACTCGCTGTTTCAATGTTATTTAGATTTAATATTTTCATGCAACGTACCATACTTAAATATAACATACCGCGGTCAAATTTTCCGTGGCACCTATGATTTCATCAAACAGCCATGATTTCGCGTTTTTGACTTTGCTTAGTTTTGTCGTCTCATTTATACGAGGTAATCTTTATTTTTTTTTTTTTGAGCATTCTGAAGTTCTATAGTACCTGTAAGTTTTAGTGTCCACACAGACATTGCAAAGCCATTGAACTTTAAAAAATTGGGTCAATGCCTGTGTTTGCATGTGCTCTCTCTTCAAATTTGAATAAGTGTATGACCTTTTATCGCAGATAAACTTACTTTTATTGTTTAATTTACGACGTTTTGACCCCTTGTTGGAGACATAATCAGATTATATTATTTCATTACATAAAATACGTAATAGCGTAGGTGTAATCAACGTAGCAACTTAACGTAATAATATTTATAACAATCTAATAACATCACGTCTCCAACAACATAAACATGATTTACATCATAAAAGCATCTATCTAACAATTTGTCCGCTTCGGTTCTTAAATTTGTAGTGTCTGTGATGTTTTCAATAAACAAATAGAATTTCAGATACGCACCTTTAAAAAACATTTCTTCTCAATCCAAAATTCTTACATTTCGCCAAAGTATCGTATGCTTTTGGAGCAAGAAATAAGAAGATATTACACTGGTATCCAAATTATTCACGTGTTTTTTTATGCTCCCTAATTGTTGTTTTTAAATTTCTTTCAGCTTATCCTATGTAGCAACCGTGAAAATTTTTACAAACAAATTGCATTATTTAAGCTTTCGTGGACTTACACATCAATGACTAACTCCTTATTTAAAAAAATAGATATCAACAGGTCGAAATATCCTATACGAAAAATAAAATACTTCAACGTTGTCTTTCATACACAAAGCCACTTACTTGTGGAGTACCCCAAGGTTCAATTCTCGGTCCCATACTCTTTTTATTGTATGTGAACGACATGTCATCATCCACATCAGATTGCAAAATGGTTCTTTTTGCTGATGACATTAATTTACTGTGTAAACACGCCAACGCTCAAAAAGTTTTGTCTAACCTTTCGACTTGGTTCGAATCGTCTCATTGTAAACAGTGACAAAACAGTGTCTATGTCATTTCATAATAGTATTACAAAATCTTTATCCCAGGTTTCTCTTTCTTTAAACGGAACACAATTAAAAACTGTTACGAATACAAAATTCTTAGGTCTCCATATTCAAGACAACCTCAAATGGAATTGTCACGTTGGCAATTTTAATCCCCAATTATGTAAATTGTGTTACGCATTCCGAATCTTAGTTAACGCAGTTAGTCCACGTATTTCCCGTTGCGTATATTTTGCAATCGTTTACTCCCATTTAAGTACGGCATTACCTTCTGGGGCAATTCCGGTCAGATTATTCAGACTTTCAGAATTCAGAAGAGGATAGTTCGGATAATTTGTAAATCTCACCCCCGAAACTCTTGTAAACCTTTATTCAAGGAATTAAATATCTTAACACTTCCCTGCATTTATA
>NNCF01127619.1:14695-110612 GCA_002313205.1 Laupala kohalensis | reverse complement strand
GGGTTTAGGGTGGGTGGGCACCTTTGTTGAATTTACTAAATTTACGAGTACTTAATTCAGTTTATTTTCATAGTATTTTTCAGCCGAGTTCATCTCTTACCATCTCGAAAAATCAACAACACACAAAGGAGTATATTTTTCGGAGTTATTGAATTTTTAAATAATACTTGTTTAATGGAAATTAATTTGTTTGCAGATTGGTCAGTTCCGTAGTTCTTTTTTTAGTCTTATGGATAATGAAATGACAATAATCGTCTCATGACCTCCGTGTGAATAATCAAATTAGCATTATGTTTAAATTAGTGAGATGATGCACTTTCAGTGCAACACTTCGGATAAATATCTACTGAAATCGTAAAATAACGACAATTATGATTTCTTTCAGACTTTCCTTCTGAGTGGGAGCTTCTCAACCCTTAGCAAATCCTCCACCCCACGGACAAAACTGGAAAGTGCTTTCTAAGACTTTCATATGAAACTTTCTTAGTTCCTATGTTTGTTAACGGAGATTTATTTCGAACACGAAAATCACTGGGCTTTTAGTAATCCTCCTTGTCATTCCAATTACAAGAACTTCGATAGAAAGATTTTTCTGCAACATGAACAGAATTCTCAATAAGATGAGAAACAGAACGATGCTGGAAACTTCGATGCAGTGAGGGACCTGAGATTCCAACGGAGGAAAGTCTGAATAAAACTGTTGATGTGTACCACTTGAGAAAAAGTGGTCGTTTATAACTTCTGTAAAGAGAATCATTTGTTTAAGAAATTCTGCTGATCATACATGCTAAATAGTCTGGAATAATTTAGCTACTATCCCATGCACACGATTATTAATATTTAAAATGTATGTGGTACCACAATTCAACAAAAAATTAATGTTTCATTCTGGTGCTCCTAATTCGAAACCTTTGCATTTCCTTTAAAATTAAACCAATATTTCGATATTCCGAAAGATATTTCGCCAAATGTCGACTTTAGGGACCACGAAAACTGTCATGTATCCTTAATGAATGGGTAATAATGGGCGTTGTGTCATGTAAGTAAATGATGCCTGTTGGTTTGCTTCTCCAGTTTTGTCCATCATCCCTTGAAAGATCAATAAAAACATCGAGTTTAAAATCTGGCAATTACTACAAGGGAAGGCTCTTCGTTGCATGTGACAGATGTGTCAAACGAAAAAAAATCTCGCGACATTTAAAAAATAACCGAATTATTGCCTCGATTTTCCTTTTCTCATCTTGTCACTCACGATTTTGCGCTTGAGCGGACGAAACGATGACTGACGCACGGGAGGCATTAGACAAAGATCGAGAATAAACGAGTTTCGGAAGCCGATATGACCGGTCGCTGCATTCCTTTGGAGATCGAGAGGCAGATGCGATGAACTCAGTTATGAGCACATAAATAAACGAATTTATAATGCAGACTATTGTTCTGATGAAATTAGTTCAGAAATCTACAAATTTTTAAATTACTGTGAACAAATAAAGTAATACACGGTTTGCGCGAAGATTTCGTAGTCGATAGGAAGGAAAAAGTTTTGTTGAAATGAGAAAATAGTGTGTGTTCAATAGCGAATATTGGTTATTTGTGTATAATTTGTTTTTTTTAAATATGAATCACATAGCAGAAAGTCACGCACTACATTTTACACGACATATTAAGAGGAAACAATTTACAAAACGTCTTCGAATACTTTTGTAAACCCTATTACACCCAATTCACGTATGAATAACTATTTGATTGTTAAAAGATGGGCCGCAATTATAGGTTCTTCTTCGTAAGTTTTCAGTCCGAAGGTTGTTTTGAAACATAGAATAATCATCTGACATGCGCAACCCCAGAAGCGCATGTCAGATGATTATTCTATGGAATAATTGCGTTGGCGGTGGGGGGGGGGGGGAGGTATTATAATGTTTAGTTGCATCTCCTGGAGGTTTCAAGTTGCCTTCCATGCGTAAACACGTGATGAAAACCACCCATAAAAAGGGGATAAAATAAACAAAGGAGAAAATACAAATATGCAAGAACCTTGTAATGACACTGTTCTTAGACAAGGTGATCATTGTAGCCATGATCAAATAAAATGAACCCATACCTTAATCGGGATTCGAATCCAGAACTTAAGCTTCAAGGGAGACCTCAGCAGCTTTAAACTGAGCCACCAGGTGGGAGACATATATCAGTTTTCCATAATTACATAAGAGAAACGATCAGGGAGATCCCTGTATGGGTCATCGGTAAATACAGCACGGACCAGGGCATACGGTATTAATGATAAACCTTTATTTCTTAAGTCAATAAACCTTAATAATTAATGTAAGAAAGGTAAAAATGTATGAATAAACAAGGATGTAATTATTGAAATATTAGTACCACTGGTGATGTATTTTCTTTGACACAAAGACAATTACAATTACATTTCTAATTCAATAGACACATCGAAGCTCGTCCGTACGTTTATGGGATGGGTAGTGCGACATGGGAGATCGTTAATGGACGTATTAAAATTCAATTTGAATTTTAAAGTAATACAACATAGTTCAAGTGTAGTATTACAATACGGCCCTTGTTCAGATACATATTCTTTGTAGTAACTCAATTTGTTATGTACGAGTAATTCGGTAAACTGTTTCTTATTGAGACTGCAAATGCAACATCCCATCAAAATTTCAATTTCTTAAAACTTTTCTCTCTGGGCTGAAGAATGTCTGAGTGAGTCAGTCAATCAGGATAACGTCGATTATGTAATGGGGAAGCAGAAATAGCTCTAGCACATTGTCTTTAAAGTTAATTTTAATGTTTTTGTCGTCAATGGAACTAGGTTCACCACTAACATTATTTTACTCTCTTGCAGTATATTAAAATAAGAAATGTTACTCGAATTATTTATACAATACACGAAAGGATTTTACGAAGTATAAACTATTGTATCCAGAAGGTAGTCATAGACGTAAAAACCAGAAATGCATTTACAACCCTGATTATTTTCTCTCCAAGTACTCACATCGATTAGCCCCATTTGCAAGTCATTCTCCCTCAGAGTAAAAAGCTTTTGCCGTGATCCGAAAGAAAATAGTTCCAATATAACGTGATAAATCACACTTATCTGAAAAGAGTTTCATCTAGCAGTTTACAGTGGACGGAATTTTCTACATTTCCACAAGGTCATTTAGGAAATCCGTGCTCCACATTTGGTATTTTCTGACACGCATACCACGCACACGTAATGGAGAAATGCGTGAATAGTCCCTACTCCATTTTCAGAGACAAAATACACGGGTCATATATTTTTTAATAACACGGAGATTTATTGTGCTTGGAACGATATTACGCTCGTTTCAAGTCATTTATAAAGTAACGAATAATGTATGCTTTGTAGATTGATTACCGTATACACAACACATTATGTTCCCTGTCATTAGTTATGGACGTATTTTAAAAATGGATCACGTACTATATTGTTTCCTGAGTCGTTAATGTTAACAACACAACATAATGGTAATACTTCCGCCATAAAAGAATTCACCCCCAACAGTTGCAACGATAAATGTATTATGATATGGCGTTGCTTAAATTCCTTCACAATAGTTAAAAAAAAAAAAAGAATGGGAAAGTTTGTTCCATTTCTGAGTCCACCGCTTCTCGTCAGCATCGACTCGGTAAAAGACTGTTCCGTGTCGCTCTCTTCTTTCAGATTCGTTCCGCGTTGCCCTTGAGAGATCCCTCCTCCCACAATACACTCATCTCAGGATTCATTTGCCAACCAGCTCTTAAGAAACACGAATTTCTTCAAAATTTGAATAAGAACATATTTTTCACATTGTTTCGAAGTTTGAAGATTAACGGTTCTGAAATTATTGTAAATTTAACACGTATGTCATTTTGAGATTAATTTTAGGAATTAACAACCAAGTTCATAGTATTTAAATTCATGTTTTGAGGTACTAAATCTATCCTAGCTGGAAAGAAAAGCGTTAATAGTTAATAAATTCAAATTCTAGAGTGAACCCGAATAGAAAAAAAAGGACTAATATTTAGGTGACAATCTGATTTTAGGGAAAGTGCTTTCAACATATCAGACTCAGTGCTTTTCAAATATCATCTTTATTTTTTTTGCACTTATTTCCAATGGATATGACAATTTCTAATCGATTAATGTACAAAATTTTAAATTGCCTAATACCTATTTTATATGGATATAAAAAATTTACTCTCTTGCGTATGCAGAATTGAGTTTTTATTAAATAAGCGGCAAATAAATTTTATTGACTTATATTGTTTCCTGGTTGAACGGGAAGGAGGCGACTTACCACAGCAGATCTATTATAATCCACGGTGGTAAGCGGGCAAGTTGTGAAATTAACCGAGTTCGTGGTGGATTAGAGGCTTACAAAACTGACGAAACGAGTGAATTAATTGATCATGCGCAGAAAAGATTATATTTAGGGGATAAGCGATACCCAGACTCAAAATTTGCTTCGATACTTTAGGTTCTGATTAGTGGGTAATTTATGAAATCCATGTAAAATACATGAAAAATCGGTTGTCGCATGCACTCAATTCACAGCACACAAGGTATATATCTTCAAACTTCAAACAAGGTATATACTTCTATTTTTAGTATTACTTCATAAAAGCATTTTGTTTTCCGTCTGACCTGTCTCAAAGTAAATGTCCGCGGCGGACTACGGACGTTTTGTTCGCGCGGGTAGTCCACTCCCTGTTCGAACGAGTCTTGATGGTGCAATGACCTTATATTTGTAGGTTAAAGGATAAGATTGTGATATTTGTGGCAAATTCACCAATGGTAGATGATGAAATACATGGATCTAAGTTACATTAAATGAAAGGGATGAACCACACTCAAAATATTTTCCAATATTCTATTTTCTATTTTATCTTAGAGACCAGGAAGAGGAAAAAATTACTGTACTACGGAGGATTGTAACTTTTGTCTTTTAGCACTTCACTATTAATTGAAGTATATTTACAATATTTAATTAGCTTAAATCTTTAAGATGCAGTCTATGAATCTATGAATGAAATCTAACAGGTTTTACTATTTTAATGTAATTTACTATCAAAACTACACAGTGTACCTGAGATTTGAAAAGAAACTTCATTACTGAACATTCAAAATTTTAAAGCAATTCACAAATAAAACAACAAACATACAAAAAAAATCAACATTCAAAGAAAAATTGGTACTGAGAATTGATATATTTTATTCCTCAGTGGGTCTTAAAATACCTGTAAACAGGTCTGGATTTTTTAGCTTATTTTGCCCACCGTCGCCTGGGGTTCTTATATAATATTATATATAATAGTGTTACTAAATGTAATACTTTGAGGAAAACCTACAAATATACTCGCAGTTTTCAGTATTGTATGCTAATATGTACGTACTTACGAAGATTTTTGAAATTCAGGCAGAAGGAAAATACACTTTAGACAAAATGCTTAAAAAACAAAGCGCATAATTAAGACTACTGATTTTTTTGTTTCCATTTCACTTCTAGGTTATGAACTTGAAAACAGTGTTTCTCGTAACATTTATATAATTTTTCTTCTACGAATAGATTACTAGATTATGTCCGCCTCTCGTAGCGCAATCGAACTCTGGAGGACACATTAGTAAGCTACACAGTCACCCAGTCGTGTAGAGTGAAGATTCCACATCTACTGATTAGCAGCCAATTTCAATTGTTTCTGCTCTTCTAATTCACAAATATTAACCATATTTGACATATTACTTGCAATAACCCTGAAGAAGTGTCCTTTAACATTTCAAATAATATCATCTATTCTTTTTTCTATTACCTATTTCGTTTTCCGTGTGAGAGACGTTCTAAATAATTAACTTCTATTTGCATAGACGTAACAGTTATTATATAATAAAATGTTATTTTGGAATGACCCCCTATGATTTGTTTTTTCTGGAGTCTCCTCTCGTGGAACAGTAACCGAGCTTTCGCTCGAACTCTGTTGATTCTTTTAGTATATGAATAAGAACAGTGAATACCTTTATTGGAAAGGACTCTCCCTCGAAACAAGAAGATGTACAAAACAAGAGCGAGTGACTTCAGAAGATTCCCATAATTTTTCAATATTTAATCTACAATGTCACGTGTAATTTCAATTTTAATAACCTGTTTTATTTTCATAGCCATAGAGAATAAGAGATAAAATATTGAGTGTTGTTGGTTAAAAATTAAGAAATTCTGATATTATTATTACAAAGAAAATAGCATTACAATTTCATGCTATTAAAGGAGTTAGAATCGCGTATATGAAAATTTTTATATTTTCTTTAGAACTGTTTCAACGAATTGAATGAATACTGATACACATCATTTAGAATAAAATGTGATCTAAAATGGTCTTCTGTATTATTGCTTTGTACTCTCTTTAATATTAGAACATGTGTAAGAATTAAATAATATTGGAAATATTTGTCTGTTGTTGATAATACTCTGGCCAAGCTACCACTAGACGAATTGAAGTGGTTAGAATCAAGCAATAGAAATAGAAGTTTTGATTCATTTTTGTTAACATGATATTGTATCTGACCTGACTTTTTATTTCTAATAACAAAATAAAAAACATGGGTTCAAAAAATTTCGTTTCATTGTCATCTGAGCAATGTTCGGCCATCCAGATATGATATAGGCAATATATTAGTACAATGAAATCTGCATAGATAAGAAAGATTTGAACTCTGTGATAAAATCATATTTTCTACCTCTCACAAATATTAAGAAAATAAATTATACTTAACAAAAATTAATTTCTTGTGCTTGAGTTACACATCGAAAAAAGTGATTGAATAGTCTTCTCCGCTTTCTTTTAAAAATATAGAAAGTCTTACTTTTATACATTTGAAGTAAAAGGAAATACAGTACTTAGGAGGAAAATAATTACAAATCAATATTCAACTAATTTTGGCTCCGGCTACACCGAATAACAGTAAAAATTGAAGTATGGTGAGGACAAAGGTCCGATGTGATGGGAAGCATGCAGTCCATTGGAATATAGTATCCGACATTCAGCGTGGATATTTGTAGTATCGTTATATCCCAGCTTATGATTGAATTGTCCGAACCACATTCAATGAAGAATAGTTTATTTACAGGCCATCAAACATCCAGCTGCAATAGCAAGGACAACTAATTGTTACACAATACTAAATAATGATTCACAAAACAAATCGTTTCATTAGTCAACTGGTTTAGCTCTAACAAATGAGTTGCTATAAAACAAAAACGTAATGTTTTGTTTGCTGTCAGAAGACATGAAACATGATTTAAACGTCGACCAACAGGTAGCAACAGGTTCAACAAAGTTATAAAACATCACGTAGTGAAAACTAACATCAATAAGTAGTTGAACAAAATATTTGAGAATAATCGTTTATAAGTATTCGAATTTAAAATCTTATCCACATAACTGTAACATATAAAAGTCTCTATTTTCCCAGAGCATTGCTATACTATAATGTAACTGAGTGGGAATCTGACTATGTCGTCATTTCGAACATATTTAATAATTTAATTGTGTGAGTTGTTAATTTCAAAAGTTCAATTTTTAAGTTTTCAAAATTAAGTTTAAAATTGTTAATCACGAAATATTCGATGTATACAATTAAATTTAATGCAAATGCGTTTACTTCTATAGAACATTAATAATACACACAGAAAATGACAATTTCAAATACATAATACTCTTAAGATTAACTTACTGTAGGGAATTAGGTCTTATGTTAAGTACAGTCATTACAATAATGCAAAATATCTCCGATACAGCAATATAATTTTATGATCATTCCTAGTTAAGAACATTCCAAGTAGTCCTAGTTAAGAACGTCAAATTGTTTTACATTTTTATGATTAAATGGCTCGATAATCTCCAATGAGAATGTCTTGATTCAATGTGGCAATAATGTACTGTCCCGTATTGATAAGGGAAAGTGCAAAATCTGAGAAAGGTGTTTTCTTGCAAATATTCTAGCGTATCAGATTCAATAAAAATTTCTTTGATGTTTAACTGTTTCTAAAATTTCCCTTTAAATGTAATGAGAAAAACGAATATGAAATGAATTTTTCAGTTCGTTTATATACGCTTCAGTTTCATTACATACGGTGTTTTGTTAATCTGAAGAAAAGAAAAGTAATTGCTGAAAAAAAAAGTATCTTTTATTGACAAACATTAATATTTTGTATTGTAACATACATATGGCGTTGTGACGTCCATGGACGGAAGAAACAGAAGGAAGTTTTGAGCGAACGACCTATGATGTGATATCCATTCAAGTTGATCTCGTTTGAACCAGTGAAGTTAACTGGCACACTTAACCATGTTTACTTTTGTGATTAATTTGAAAGTACACTCTAATTTTAGTGGGAATATAATGTTTAAAAATTTCGTTTTTTTCAGGAATTATCCATTATACTTAGATGGTAGTAGAGAATATGAAGAAGTTTATGGTGAGTTTGATGTCTTCCTTCAAACATAAAAGAAAACAACTTAAACATACATTGAAATATTTTGGAAAAGCCAATTTAGATGTTTCATCGATATTATAGAACTACATTATACTATTTTGTAACTGAGTGAACATGAAATTCCATCTGTGACTATCGGAAACTAATTCTTAAAGCAACCTAACAATTGAAAAAAATATTATTATCAACAAAAAATTAGGTATATGCATGAGTTGTTTGTTATATGCACCGAGAGTTATGAACGTTCCACACCGTCTTTAAAAACGCACGAGAAGAAATTCTACGGAAGCAAAAGATGAAATTCTACAGAAACTTCGCTTGAAATAACCTGTGCAATGATATTACAAAAAACTTAACATGAAATAGATACAAAAACAAAATAAAAAACAGAGCCATTTACTGTACGAGGCATAAATGTAAATACTCTTTTTACAATCGTCATCAAAGAAGCTTAATTTCACTTATATGCGATACTAAAATTTCTTTCACTCAATGTTATCTAAGGAAATACAAAAATTGAAATTCATTTATCAAGAAATGTTGATTTCCTTTTGCAATGAGGAAGTTGAAATGCTACATCACTCTCCAAATATTTCCGTAGTTTCCATTTGCGAAGGACATAAATTCTTCGTAAGTACCAGGATTCTTGGAAACATTCCCGTGGGAACGAAATTTTCTCGATGTCTTATTTACGACTTTTCGGAGCGTCAACATTGTGTCGTCGGAGGCTATCTGATCTCGGCTGGCACATCGGCGCTCTCATACGCATTTCTTATTTCCTCGTAAAACTGGACGGAGATTTGGATTAGTTCCAAACAAAGGAAATATTAATTCATATGTAAATGTATGGAATGGGTGCTAAAGGGGTTCGCTTTTCAAAATCCACTTTCTACGGGAAGAAAAAAATACACATAAGTACTGATACACAACTTTTTGTATACCACTTACGTACAAGATATACCTCAGTACGAAGTGATTTCAAATTGAATGTAAAAAATACCGCGAGGTTGACTGAATAATCAAAATTAACTTGTTTTAACCTTATAAACGTTTCCTGGAGAAATCTAATTCATCATGATCTGTATTAGAATTATGACGTTCATATAACAAACAACGTACTCGTAACTTACCCACCACTGGATCTTAGTTAAGAATGGGGAGCTATTTTTACAGAAGGAAACAGCAAGAGATCTTATGAGTCATGGGTGGTCTGTGCTCTCCCAACCTCTGCATGCGTACTACGAAGCTACTGTTGATACATGTCAACAGAAACAGAAATTTGGATGGTTAAGACGTACAATAGAAATAAGATGTTTAAGACGTACGACATAAATATCTACTCATCTCGAGTGAAGATTTTGAGCAGCAATGAGATTTGTTATAGAATAGCATTTTCCCAAGAGGAGGTTCTTAGATTTCGAAAATAAATTATATTTCAAAATATAGTAACAGTATTGTGTCTTATGACGTCTATACTAATAAAAGTGAATTATTTGGAATGTCTGTGGTATGGGAATTGGAAAGAGTAATCGATAAAATTATTTAAAATTTAAAAGGACTCTTCTTAAGGGTTGTTGCAATTAAAATCCAAATTATGGTTTTTATTGATGGTATACAAGAGCAGAAAAAAACAATTGGTTGCTAATCAGTAGATGTAAATGTTCACTTGCAAGACTGTTTACTATGAAGCTTACTAATGTGTCCGCCAGAGTTCAATTGCATTATGTGAGGTAGACAACTCACTGAGAGGGTAATCTACGTGTCCGAATCGTAGAAGCAAAATTATACAAAGGCTGAGGAGTTGTTCTAAGATACTTAACATAAAATTGAAGTGAAAACCAAAGAATTTAGAGGTCTTAACTATGCGCTTTGTTTATTACGCATTCTGTGTAAAACGTATTATAAAATAAAGTGTATTCTGTCTGGATTACAAAATAATTCGTAATTACGTACATACTGGCAGGCAATACTGAAAACTGCGTATTTTTGTAAGTTTGCTTCGTGATATTTAATTTGATATCAAGAAAGTAGATGAATATGGAAACTAAGAAATGAAAATAGAATATTATATAAGAGCTCCGGGCAACGCCGAGCAAAATCAACTAAAAAAATCCAGACCGTTGACAGGTATTTTAATAATCTCTTTAGGGTAAACTATATTAATTCACAGTACCAAATTTTCTTCGTATGTTGATATAATATTTGTTTTATTACAACAATAGAAATAAATATTTTTTTAATTTTTATGTTTTATTTGTGAATTGTTGAAAATTTTGAATGTCCAAAAATGATTGTTTTAGGTTTCTTTTCAATACCGGGAAACATTGGGTAGTTCTGCTTTAACTACAATATGAGAGACTATGTCGTTTTTATGTAAAGAAAATAAATTTATTTAACGCAAAATATGTTTATAAAGTTGCGAGTTAAGATCGGTAATTCCTGTCTTTCACATGATTTATTAGAAATCTTTATTTATTAATAAAATATGACCGTGGATGAAATAAAATGTCCTATGAATGTAATGGCTGCGTTGCCAGAGCGATGGTCATTAGAGGAGCAGGTGCAGCGATGACCTGCATGACTCCACGATCTCAGCGACGACCCTGTGCTGCGCCTCCATTTAACAGATGCTTTATGTGCACTTGACGTCTTTATGTGCACTTCCAATTTGTTTCGGAGCTTGTTTCATTGTTCTACTCCATTCCTTCAAATATTTATCCTCAGCGTGGCATTGTAACACGAAATGTTTTTGCATATTTGGTACGGTTGTAATACTTAAACATTTTAGAAATAAATTACATGATGACATAAAGATACTTAAAGAGAGAAATTACAGGAGAGAAATTGAAAAGTGCAAGGAAGATTCAAAATTTACTTGTAACGTGTTGAACAAACTAACAAGACAAATGAAAGAAGAAACCAGTCAAAGAATATTGAAATAAACAATGAAATAATTGATGACCCTTATAAAGTAGCAAATACATTCAATAAATTCTTTTTAGATATAGTCAATATATTGGATCTAAACTAGTAATTTTTTCAACTTACCAATTAAAAATAATTTTACTGTTAAAACAAAGTCAAAATCGATTTTTATGAAACCAGTTGTCTTACAGGAACTTATTCAAGTAATAAAATCACTGAAAAATAATACTGATGCAGATATTGAAGGAGTTAGTACTTACTTAGTGAAGAAAATTGCAACGAAAATAACTGATGTTTTGTTATACATAATTAATCTTAGTTTTACTACTGGAGTATTTCCTAAAAGACTTAAAGATGCTGTAGTCATACCTATCTTTAAAAATGGATCCAAAAACCAATGCAACAATTTCAGACCAATTTCTCTTTTATCATGTTTTTTCCAAAATTATTGAAAAATTAATTAAACTTAGACTGATAAAATTTTTACAAAATACAGATTTTCTTAGTCAAAATCAATTTGGATTTAGGGCTGGCCTAAACACTGCAAGTGCATTAATGCATTTTATGACTGATGTAAATTACGGATTAAATGTAGGAAAATGTTTAAGTGGCTTGTTTTTGTCATTAGGAAGGCATTCAACACTGTGGACCATAATATTCTGCTGTATAAAATGTGGTATTAGAGGAAATGCACATAAATGGTTTGAGAGTTATCTTGTAGGAAGAAGACAATGTGTCAGAATAGGAACAGAGTACAGTGAAATGGGTGAAATAGAGGTGGTGTTCAAGTTTTTTTGTTCCAAAACCTAATCTTGCTTATATTATCAGAACCTATAATTTCATTGCTACAAGAATGTTCAATAAATTGCCTGATTTTATCAAGTCTGCCTGTAACAAGCAGATTTTTCAAACTAGGTAAAAAAATGGTTTTTGGAGAGAGAGAGAACATATTTTTTTTACTTTCAATACAGAAATAGGACCTTTTATTTAATTATTTATTATTTTTTCAGAATCAGTACAAGGTATTTGCTTTTTTCTACTTATCTTTATTACGTATAGTAGAACATAGGCACATTATTGGAATCCGATTCTTTTTAATTTTATATCTCTCTGATCGTTGAAAATAGCAATTGAATTTACTCTGTAGGAGCCTCTACACAGGATTTCCTTAGGGACCCTAAATTTTCTTGGATTTTAAATTATGTTAGTATAAATATAAGAATTGATTTGTATAGGCAGTGAAGATAATAAACTTATTATTATATATAGGTAAAATGTTCTGTGCAAAATGTACTCAATTTTGATTTCTTGATCACACCTGACAGGAAGGACATTTATTTTTAATTAAAAATGCCTATTATATTGTGAAAGCATAATTTAAGTTTGTGTAAAATGTAAATGTAAAAATTCAAAACTGACTCTTTCTCTCTCTCACTTAACCAGAGGAAGAGATGAGAACCACTATCTGGCGTGGAGAGATCGAGTGCGTTTCTGCATTGTCCCTCTTCCGAGTGGTAGAAAACTGTACGAAAAAATGAACTGATATGAAACGTCATTCAAAAGATCACTTCCCCACGGTACGGAACAGCAGTGCCTGGGTTACGCTGTGGGCTAAGCAGGAACAGCCGCATAAGGCTTTAGAATCAGTGAAAAATAATACATCTACAAAAAAAAGGGAACTAATCATGAATCACGAGACCATGGCAATGTAGGTATGCTGAAGAATGTGGAACAGACCACAATGTGAGGTATCAAATCAAGTTCACTTTTGTTGTTTTTTAAAAGAAATATAACTAGACATAAAGAGAGGAGCAACATAGAGAGTGAACTAAATCCAGGTAGTGGCCATCAGGTCGAGAAACTGGGAAAGATTTGAATAAAATGAAAAAAAAATAAATCAAAAGATCGATTCAGTGAATAATGATTCAAGTGTATACATGTTTTCATAGAAATTACATGTAAATGTTACGAGCAAACGCCTTTTCTAGACAATCTTTGGCATTTTTTTGGAGATGTTCATAACAGTGCTTCCATCATGGAAATATATTTGCTTTCATTCGGAGAAGAAAGACGTTCTCAAATTGTGCCTCAGCATTTGATACTTGACCTTTTATTCCTTCTTGGAACGTCATTCCAATCGTGATGGGAGCCGCTGAAGCTTCTCAGAACTTCCAGAATGGGAAGGCTGTAGTTATTGATTGAAATGCTTTAACTTTTTATCCTTGAAATGTCTATCTCCGTGGTATCGGAAAATCGCTTAATTGTCAAGAAACAATCGTAATTGCGTTTGTCATTTGTTATCCGAGTACACCGCCATGTTCTATTTGTATTAAATTATTTTTACCTTTCAATAACTTTTCTGTTGGAGTACATTGTGGATGATTTTTTTGTTCTGTTCCTTTTAATACAACTCATAAAATGATTGCATAAGTATTGCCAGTTTTATAAGTGTTCAGCATCGCATCAGGAGAGGAATCGGGGTTGCGGTCAGTTGCTTCCAGACATTCATATCAAAAATTTCATTTCAAAATTTCTTTATATTCAACATATAACTTTTAATTTCTTTAAATACGAATTCTTTCTTATCTCGGTTATAAAAAATTATCTCAATAATTGCTATTATTTCACTTTAGGCGCCATAGAAGATTTTAAATTTTCTATATGTTTATCACTTGTAACTAGTTTCAAAATGTAGATTGCATTCGTCGGGGCATAGTCGGAGTATTGAATTTACACCAAATTGATTAGTAAAATGTACCCACTCCCTGTAGCAACAATATAGAAACATTTCGAATCACCTAAGCTGTAGATTCGGTCTTTTTTCACAAGAAACCTAGAACATTTCTTGAATTGTGAGGTTGACAAGGAAGGAAAGCTATAAATCTTTGAACCGACTCGTTTCGTTTCAATTTGATTATTGATGTTTGTACAGATAAGATAACGTCCGTTCATTTCCATAGGAGATACGAGTAGAAATATATACATATATACTAATAATTTATGCAAGTAATTTATACTAGAGTACAATTAACTAGAATACATTTACTAGTAAAAGTTCGTACTTTCCGGGAATCGCTTTTATGCATTTTACATTATTTTACTGAATGCAATAGAGAAGTCTGCAGTATGTAGTTTACACACATCTCTTCTTCTCATAATAACTTCAGTTCTTAAAAATAACTTACGAAAGTATGTGATATTCAAATACATTTTATAGAAGTCAAAATGTACAAATGAGTGAAAATATATTACATTTTCATATTTCCATGGATCAGAACATTTCTGATTAACGATTTCCGTGGAGAAGAATGCTTTCATACTGCATTGCAGATAGCGCTTCATAATTATCCTGGAAGCGGGGCCTCACCCAGACTTCCTTTGAGGCTGAGTGGAGACGTTGCCGGGAGGAAGAGGCCCGGCTGTCTGTCGTCGCTCGCTGATTGGATTAAGTGCGTCCACTTGACCGCGTGCAGTCACGCAGCGAATATAAGAGCGCAACCCACGGCAACAACTGTCGCCAGCGACTCATTATACAACGTACGCATTATTCCAGGATTATTTGACCTTAAAAGTTTATAAATAAAAATATGTGAATTTTGATAATTGGTAACAATATTAAACCAAATCATACAGAATAATACTTCTATAGCATAATAAACAACGAATTCGCCGTCGGGTGCACTGGAGGCTTTGTACGCAAAGAACACACGTTCAATTAGGGTGGAAAAGCATCACTCATACTTAGCTTTTCGAATCTTAAAAAAAAATAAACAAAATATGAATTATTTTATCGTGTAGTTGAAACATTGACACCAGCGCCCGTCAAACTATTTTTCCGGCCTGCGAATGTTGTACATTTCACATACAATTTTCCATCAAACGTTGGGGGTACAACTTTGTGTTCTAAATTTATGCTGTCAGAATTAATATTTGATGTGGCATAATAAAATAGACAAGAAAGAAAATAGACAAGTGTGTTCGGAATTACCCGTCTTATGTACATTAATTACAAGGTGAAAACATTTTATTATAGTATATTCTACATAAAAATACTTTTAAAAACTATTTAATTTTTCCAGTTTGAAATACTTGTTGATGAGAATCAAAATATCGCGTCACAAATAAACAAATAAATATGACTCATTAGTTTTTTTCGTTGGGCAAAATTTTGTCAAAACCCAACCCGTGCCGGCCCGTTCGATCGAAATTGTATTGAAAATTATCCGCGGGCTAAGATAAGTCGCACAGCGCAGATCTACATAATACTCGTATACATAATTCATTTATGTGTAAAAATAATTGCAGGATAAATTCAAATCTTAAGATAAATAGTCATCATTGTTAATTTTATGATACTCAAAGGAAAAGTATCTCTACCTCACTCGACTTTCTCATTGTATAGCACGAAGCTTTTTCTGAAACCTATACAAACATGGTTCCAGGATGCAAGAATTATACATGCACATTTGTTTTTAAATGTACTTGGAATGTAAAGCAATACATCAAACCTAATTGAGCAACCAAATTTCACGTATTTCTGAAACTCGATGAAAATTTTGATAAATAATTGTCCCTATCTCCTTGGTACATTTCGATTGATCAATGATAATTGCAACAACTGAGTTACCAGGCTGGTCTATTAATAATAGTTTATGATTATTTAGAATTTTTCAAAAGAAGTTATGTAATATAAGATAAAATGAGTTTCTTACATCCCAAGGTTGTTGAGTGAAATATTATTAAATATCTGCATTCCATTATACAATGTTTAGCACTGGATATGGGTTGCACTTCTGAAGTACTGAAATCGTGAACATTTAGAGAGCAAATTTTCAAACGTTACTCTTGCCATGTGAGCTGAGAGAACAGTTCACTAAATGTATATGGACCTATAATACAAACAGTGTACCATTAGGCTACATAAATGTTTGTGACACGATACTTTGGTTGAAAATTGGTTTTGTTGAACTTTGTAATATTTGAATTACGTCAGGTGGATAATTCAATAACATTCATTTATTTTAACCTCTAATTAATTTAATTTCGCTGCTTGTGCGCTACATATTAAGGGAAAATAATTTGGTATCTGATAAAACAAATAAGTAAGTGTTTTTCAGTATTCATTAAAGCTACTATTCCAAAATATTTTCCTATTTTCAAGACCTATTCAGTATGAAACAGAAGTAATAAAGTATACCACGGGTGACAGCAGCTTTGTATAACGAAGAATCTCATACTTTTAAAGTTACAGCTTTTGACGAACTTCCATAAAGTGGAAAGATAGAAAGAAAATATTTTTGAAATTTCTTTTTTTTTGTCTAAAATATTTCTTTTGTTTAATTAATTGTATATTAACAACATATAATATGAATGTCTTTTTATATGACATAACATAATTTGATAAAGTGAATTAACTGTGAAATACTGTAGTATAAGAAATTATGTAAGGAAATAATGTATACAAGTATTAAGAATATCTAAATCGTACATTTGCGTTTCAAAAAATCTATGATTCTTTAATGATCAAAATATGCGGTGAAATAAAAAATATTTAAAACATATAATCTAATGTTAATGTAACGATTTGTTTAGTTCATTATGTCATAATTGAATTTGGAGAATCGTTGATTATAAATTATTTTGTAGCAAATATGTCATAAAAATAAAGTAACGATTATACGAAGAGACTCAAGAAAAATCTATCATTTACGATCAAATGAGAATTAATTTCAAGATTTCGGAGATTTATGTCATTTAATAATTTTTATATTCCACGTACACCATTATGTCCAACGTGACGGGCAGATACACGTGCAAATTTTATAAAATAGCTACAAAAATACATATTTCCCTTTCTATTAATTACTTTATTAAAATATGAAATGGAATCATGACTTTTCATTTCCATGAATAGTATAAAAGCAAAAAGAGAAATCTATGTAATCAAAAACCCTAAGTTGGAATGCCTACTCCATTAAAAATTACGAAAAATCATATCATAGGAAAATAAAATTGCCGTGTCTTGTGATGTGTCTCATTTCTTATATATTTTTTGCTGTGTTGTAGACAAAGATAATCAAGAGAAACCATGATCTACTCAATGAAACTATTCTTTTTCTAAAATATTATAGAGTACGCGGTGAGAGAAAGAAATGGCTTAGTCACATTCCGAGACCGTAGATATTTAACATGTTATGTCAATATAGTGTAATATTTTTAAAACCTTCAGTTATCGTACATTTATTTTATTATAGGGTATGTTATACTCACTCTAAATTGAAGAAATATTGACCGGTGATAATGGGATCGGTGTTTTATTTTCTCCTTCAAGGCCGATTCTGGAACAATTTTAAAGGAAACATGAAAACAAAAACTGTTTTATTTCTAAATTAATCTAGCATAAAAGATCATTATCAGGAAATTTTAGAAGTGTTCTACTAAATAATATTCTTTATGCATTTTTTAAATTGTCAATTTTCTGTGTTAATTGTAACCGAAACGTAGGACTCGGTTATAACAGAAACGTCTGAATTATATCTTGAGAACAAAAGGCGATACGAAATTACACTATTAGAACATACATTACAATTACATTAAATTTACACACAAATTTATGTAAGTATTTGAATCATTGTACATACATGAAATACTAAAGAGTATACTATATATCCATAGTCAAACTTTAGACAACAACAAAAATTCATACATGTTTGTTTTTTGCTATAATTTTTATCAGCTCTCCCTCCCAACATATTCACCTTAGTTGAAAAAAAATTGACAATTTTACATTCATTCTATCTCTTGAAATTATATGTGGATTATATATAAAAATTGAACGCAAGGGTTAAAATTTACAGCATACAAACTCACTATGTTAGCAATAAATACTGCAAAAGCTTCTCAAAAAGTTTTATAAACATGTCTAATTACGTGTCTTCTTCAAAATTCGCTATAATGTGCGTTATTGTGCTGCTTCCTAAATTCTGTGGTTTTGTAACTAGCAATCATACATATGACATATTCGAAATGACTACTGTTATTCATGCATTGCACGTTTTATAATTTGGCGGTGAACATTCAGTAGATAATTGTTCTGTCCGTCACTTGCACCGATGTTTCAACTGGGCATCGTAGTAAATGAATTTTTAAGATTTATTTTTTAATCAAGTCATGAGTGCAATGGGTTCATGGTCTCTAAACGAAACCACAACTGAACCATCTACTTTAATAAAAGGATTTTTGTTGTTGGTGAAAATTTACTGCCGAATATGAAGCAATTGTTCCACTTACGCATATCTTTTATTCTATATTAATTATTTTAATAGTTTATAACGTTTATCCGTTACTGGACTGAGTGCTTTAACCAACTAAGTTATAGTGTACCGAAGATTCAAAGGTTATCGTTTATGCACGAAGCATATGTACGTACAATAGTAAAATTTTTACACATACTCTTGGAATCGTTGGTGTTACTACTATTACTTTAAATTTTATCAGTTACATTTTTCGATTTGATCATTGCAGTAAATTACGCAGTGGTATCAAATTTATTACACTAAGTAATATTTTAAAAGAATTTTGGGCTTTTCCCTTGAACTGAGAAATCATCTCTCACCAATCCATGCCCAAGTACAATGTATATCAAGTACTACTGAGTGCTTCTGAAGTTTCCCATTACTATCATGAGGAAATAAAAGCTTGTTGGCTTTGTCAGTATTTTATCCTCGAATTTCATGACATGTTCGATATGATGTCCTTTTACAAAAATATGGAAACGACATTTCCACAAATGAAACCTGTCATCTATCTACTGGATGTGTTCTCCATGTTAAACGTGGCAAAGATTCAGGGCAAGTTAAAAAAATGAATGAAACGTGAGCTCGACGGATTGAATGCGAGTCAATTTTTTTACAGAATACCCTTTTGTTGTAAGCATATCCATTATTTTACATCATTAAATTATCATCATGCTACTATGTTCTAATGTAGACGATTTGCTTACGATTGATATTCAATTTCTATTTGCAAAAATGAAAACTTGTAATTTAGTTTTCAAAAGTGATATTAGGATTAAAATGAAATAAAAAAAGTGAATTAAACAGATTGATAACAATAATATTGCTACATTTTCTCGAGGCGAGAAGGAAGGAGAGCTAGGAGGAATCGTTCACTTGTTTGAAAGACTTGACTGTAACACTTTATTGGAAGACGCGAGAGCACTTGTTTGTTCCAGAAGTTTTACGGTGAGGAAGCGCGCAATTCGTTCGACATCTCCGTATCCCGAAATTAGACGTAAACGAGTTTTAAAGAATTTTCGGAGAGTTTGTCGTGAAAGTAGTGGCCGTACTAGTAATTCGAGTATAACAAGGAACTGAATATCTCGAAGCGCGTACTCTCTATAACGCGTGTAAAGCAGTTACGGTAATTAAGTGAAGTTGCACTTGGAGCTGTGGACATAATCAAGCAACTAGAAACGTAACGTGTTTCGTAAGCCAGGTAAAAACGCTCTTGTAACGATTCGAATTCGTATCAACATCTCTGCAATATTACGAAGACTAGAACTCAATCGGAGAGAGCAGCTGTGGGTAGTCTGAGGTACGCGAGTCGTCACGAGTTCTACGATCAGTGGTCGGACGTCTGGCGACATTGAGCGCAACTGACCATGATTGGAAAGGAAACATAAGGACGAAGAAGGAGACCAAGGAATCATTTCTGAAACAGTCAGAGGTATGTAAAAAGAGTTAAATGTTACTTACGATTTATTGTACTTTAGGAGAACTCTGGTCTTTACAAAAGAAGGAAAGAACTTTCTTACTTGAAGGTCAATTGGTGTTTCTCAATAATTTTATTAAGTAACGATAAATGAATTCCTTTTTGTTAGAATTTCCGTTGATGTAAATAGATTGTATATATTAAAATGAGTGTATTTCCTTTTATGTGTGTAAATTTTACGAAAGTGGTATTATGGAAGAAATGTTTTATTGTGTAGTATGAATTACCTTCGGAAGGGAGAAGATATTTTCAGCAATGTATGAGAATTTAAGCTGTCACAGTTTAAAATGTGAGAAGCGTTAATGAAGTAAATGATAAGAATGATATTGAAGTAAGATATTTAGTAACTTGTTTGATTTTAAAGGATTTATTAATATTATATTAAGAATTAGTATTTGGAGTAAATTACGATTCACGCATTCAATTTACTGCGAAGGAGATTTGTAATATACGTGTATTAGAATTTTGGTGACTGATTTAAAGATTACTTGTGGTATTGAAATTTTTCAATAAGATTTTTTGTACGTTGTAAAAAAGAATTATATGTTGATATTGTTTTCTTGTAAATGCTCATCCCACAGTTCAAGAAATGTTCATGATCTACGCTCGGAAAACTCGAACTCAGTATTTACTTCGCCCGTATTACACATTCTCCTTTTCAGAAGATTAGAGATAGGGAAAGAAGGGGAGGGCANATCAGACATTCTCTCACATGGAAGGAAGTTATTTACGCAAAATACTTGTGGGATTTAAAGCTGAGATATGTTTTTTTAGATTAAAAGAATTAACATCGATAGAATGCTCTGGACTATACATTTAATAAAAAATAGTTGAAAACGTGTATGTATTACATTTGGCGACTCCCATAAATACTATGAATAACATTATTCTCCCAATATGGTAGAAATATCTATGAAATAATTATAGCAAGAGAATTTTAATTTTATCAATTTTCCACATCGAATGTGTTTTATCAAAGTGGTCGAGATGAGAAACAGATCATTACCAAATGAAGCACGATCTCATAGATGTATAAAAACTAAATTAATTACATCGATTGTAACGTTACGCTTTACTTATAATTTCAATTAACGTGTGTAAAACGTAATTGGAAATGAATTGCTATCTGCAATTTCGTCACATTTTAATGTGCCTGTGACAGACTGTATCGGTAACTAGTAGATGCATGATTTTCACAAGGTTGTTGTCAGTCCTTACTCTCCGAATGCAAATGAAATACGGAACAGTGAAGAATATTCTAGAAGAACAGTGTTCTTCCTTGGAAAAGATGTCTATTTTTAATTTCTTTTTCTTGTGAAATATACACTGGGTTTAAAATTAGCTGTAATGTAATATTCCCTGCAGATCAAGTGCAACGTTATTTCTCTTCCTAGTTTTTGGGAAATGGGTGAATATATGTATATAAAGATAACACTATCTATAGATTACAAGTTTATAATGAAAATTTTAGAGACTGGAATACGGTTATTAATCGAACAACTCAGTTTATGAACAATATTTCAATCGCATAAACAAATTACATCATATAATTTCTTTTAAAGAAGCAAAAATTATTATTCCATTATGTTTTTATAATTTTTGTGTGCAATGGTAAGTCGTGGGAAGTTAAATTTCAGCCATTTTGTGTTTCTTTTATTCGAATTGAGGATAAAAGTGCGAGTTAAGTGTGAGAGCCACCATTCATCGAAGGAAGTGTTCTCTGGGAAGGTGCTATAGGCCACCACTTGCTCCGGAAGTGCCTCAGCATGGCGAGCAGCGACGGAAAAGGTCGTGGGGCTGTAAGGGACGTGCGTCGATCCGCTTGGTCATGCATGGAGCTAGGGCCGCGCCTTCATGTTGAAAGCGATGCATATTCTCCTCGTACGCTGATCCCTTTCATAGTAGAGCGCAATGAAATACGGTTAAAAAACACAAAGAAAAAAATACATGAACTCTATTGAATCTAATATCGAAGTTGAACGCTTCTCATTGTTTCGTTTGCAATAGTTCAAAAATACACTCTCCAACAATCGTTCATTATTCCAAATGTTCGTTTTTTAAATTAGAGTTTCTTCAATTATTTTTAAAATCATGAACAAATTTTATCAAAGAAATGTTACTGTAAAATTGCTTTCTATTCTTATGATTATTTTAAAAATATGTTGTAAGAAATTAGGATGGCAAGCCTACATGCACAAGATTATCATCTTACAATCATATACTTGTAATTTCATAGCAACATAGCATAATAAAGAGCCAAAATATCAATGAACTCATCCTGCCACTTCGTTTTATTAAGTTTATCTTGAATTATTCTGTGTAAAAATTAAATTTTCTGTTTTTGTGGTAAATCTTTCGCAAGAAATATAAGATTTAATAATCACACAGTATTAAACCTGATTGCTTTAATAATCGAATGATAGAAAGTATTGGTATCAAATCTACTTGTAGTATTGGCCGTAATCATGAAATAAAATTTATTTTTTCGACTGTACTTAAGTTCTCGTTTGTCAACATCCGTGCGATTTGCATTAGAACAAATGTCACTCATATTCTACCAGAAAAAAGGATCCTATCCTTCATAAAATATTCTCATTATTGTTTTCTGGAAGTCTTGGAGCAAGATGGTGATTATTCTAACTGCATATAATTGAGAGAAGAAGATGTAATATAATGAATTCCGTGGTGACTGATAATGGAAGTAAATAAAATCCTCTTGCCGACCGAATGCAATAAATTTGGGGGCAGAAATTTATTTCCTTCGTCTCACAATGAATTTCAACTTCCAAAGGATTTTTCCATTATAAATCCCTTTCATATGATGATCAATCACTTAGATCTTAAATACTGCGCACTTTTTAACCTTACTTTCAAGTATCGAATTCAAGATTGTTATAAGCTACTTCTTCCACCGAATTACAATGTAGTTATTACGCCCAACGCCGATACCATCGAATCACCAATCAAACAAAAGAGAAAGAGAAAAACATTTGCGAGGGACAATAAAATAGAAATGTTTCCCATAAGTATGTGGAAAAAGAAACACAGCGGATACTCAGCACTCTGAAGCAGATCAAGGGACAATACTCACCCGATACTGCATTAAGAGTTACACCTATCTTATATTTCGCGTCTTGCCTTGAAGGAAGTATATATGGGAGCAACTAACCCTGAGCAGTCTGCCAACTGTCTTATCAGACATACATAGTTTTTTTCCCTTTCCCTCCATTTCTGTCTGAAGGTGTAGGTTCGACGCCCGTCTGTTCCCACGCCATCTGTTCGCTGCCACCCACACTCTGTCGACCGACGAACGGGTAGGCGGCACCGCGCCGCGCCGCATCGTGTCGCTCCCGTGGCCGCCGCCCTTCGAGACGCATGTTCCATCACGCGCGACAATAAGTCGGGCGCGGCGTCAAGCACGTGAGCTTTGTGACGAGAAACGGACTGCCACGTCGAAGGCCCCTTTGGTCTCCGATGCAATAGAAGAAACCTCCACCACACGCTAAGAAAGTGTGGCGACACTCGCAAGTGGAGACTACAATTCAACAAAGACTCAAAGGAGAAAGGGTCGCGTGGGTGAGTCAATCTTCCTTTGTATGCGGTTCAAAGTCTCTGGCGGCAACACGTGAAATTAGAATTTCATTCGAGCAATACGAAATATCCATTCGTTGCTGTGTTGTTGACTTCACGGTAAATATAGACAGGAATTTGCGAATTGAGAATTGCGGATATTAAACCATTCAAAAAAGAGCAATTTCATTATTGTTAAATTATAAGCGGAAGAGATCAAATATGATTCTCGTTAATCTGACAGTTTTTAATTCACGCTCCTCAGAATCGTAAATTTTCAACGCTTTTCCATCCTTTCTGAATAATTGAAACCAAGTTCATCTTAAAATATCAACTTTTATAAAAACGTTTAAAACCCCTTTACCCGTAGGAAGATGATTTTACTTTTTGTCGTAAGCGACACAAATACAATTGTAACGAATATTGAAAAATCTTCTCTAGGTTATAATTTACTTCATGAATAAAGTGTTCATTTAAATTGACATCGTTTTCTGTTCGTCGGTGAAATACTGCGAAGAAGATTGTTGAGTTGAGATAAGTAAAACACAATTACGCATTCGGCAAGTTTTGAATTTCTTTCCTTAAGTTTTGAATTTCAATCATGTTTTTTAAGAATAAAAGCGACAGCTACCATAAATTGTAGAACAAAGTCTGACTCCACCATTCATTTTATAAATTTTACATACGTGGAGGTTATATGAAGTACAAAGTTGAAGGTGATGTAAAGAGAGTTTGATACAAATATGCTTGGAAGAATACGATCACAACTGGGTCTCCTCGGGAATGCTACCGTTGCCCACGTAGTCGTGGCCTGGATAGACATAGATTTATTGCCAAAAATGGACAAAATTCATCAGGAATATAGAAATATTGTTTGACGTAGACTTTTACTTATCAGCACTTTTGCCTTTTTGAAGTTTTAAAATTATTTTCGCAATTAAAAAGAAACGAGTGGTGGATAGTCTATTCTCATAAAAGTGAATTATTTGGAATGTATGTTGCATGGGAATGGAAAAAGTAATCGATGAAACTATTTGAAGTTTCAAAGGACACTGCTTAAGGGATATTGCAACTAAAATACAATGTAGGGTTAATTTTGATGAAATACAAGACCAGAAAAACAATTAAAATTGACCGCTAATCAGTAAGTGGAATCTTCACTCACATGACTGTTGACTATGAACCTTACTAATGTGTCCGCCAGAGTTCGAGTGCGTTACGTGAGACGGACAATCCACCGAACGTATAATTTACGTGTCCGAATCGTAGAAGCAAACTTATATGAGAATAAAGGCTGCGAAGAACATTGTCCTCAAGAGCAAAACCTAAAAGTGAAATAAAAATCAAAGAATTCAGAGATCTTACCTCTGCACTTTGTTTATTAACCATTCTATGTGTAAAGTTCATTTTCCTTCTTCCAGAATTTTAAAATAATTTATAATTACCTACATAGGTTTTCTTAGCGGTATTTAATTTTCGAAATTAAGAAAAGTGAAATTTTAGTTCCTCAAACGTAGAGAAATATAGAAACATATAAATGTAGAATATTATATCAGAACGACGGGTAAAATGAATTATAAATCAAGACGGACATAGTACTGTCGTTGTTGCGAGCCACTCTCTGTTCCATAATTTTCATAATTTGTTTCAACAGCCGTTAAGTAATAAAGCTTTATTTAGGAGTAAGGGCCTAAGCAGAGCTTGTACCTTACTCCTTTGTCATTTAACATTTATTGCCAAAAAGGTTAGTCGCCAAAGGTCAAAAGTATTATGTACTTGGCTATATTAATGTTTTCGCCGAAAGTACAATTGTCTTTTGCTGTTTGAGCTACTCTCTGTACCAGATAGAGATGCTCGCAAGGGCAGACAAGTCACACCTTCCTCGAATTCTGCGTCTTTTCTACTTCCGACAATCTTTCTCCCTTGCGCCATGGAATACGCGCTCTCACCCCTTCCTCTCCTTCACGCACCACGTCTTCTTGTGCCTTCGCCTCCGACACGCAATTCCTCTTCCAGAGGAACTTCCGGGTGGCACGGAGCGTCTAACATTCTTCATGCCAGCGCTACCGACGTCTACAGAGACATCTGGTGGCATCGATAACCAATAGCATCAGAAAGCGACTTTAATGGCGAAGGAATGAAAATATGAAGGGAAAAAGAGTCCTTTTTAAACCAACATCAGGCGCGCCGCCTGGTTGACGAAAGCAGTGGATCGGATTCTCATCCCCCTACCCCACTCTCATCCCTTCGCAGCTACATCGAAGGTTGCGACGGCCGCAGCCGCGAAGCTGCTTGGTGAGTTCTCTTCGATGATGGATTTTACGGTGTGGGGTGAACGGGAGGAGAAGGGATTTGCTCCGAAATCCGTCATGAACCAACTCCGTGTAGCGCAAAAGATTGCTCGCGAAATGATCTAGGTCCGAACAACTGGTCTCTTTTAGGAAAGGGGAGTAAATGAATTGGCATTTCTCGTTATTTTCTACTTTGCTTCCAGTTACATTATTTCGTAGAACATTCAGTAAAAATATTTCTTTCAGTTACTAACAGAGAAAAATAGTGAATTTTTGGTAAAATAAAATGTTGTTATTGCTTTTAATATTTCTCCCTTATAGGAGGACATAAACCTTCATAGTATTAAAAATATTATTCATTTACATATTTATAAACATTTTTGGAACACACCACAGGTTTTTGAACAATTCTTATGTCATTGGTTTCAAATTCTACGACATTCTGTTCAATACGATTACGTACGAGGAAACACTCTTAATTCTTCAGTCATACTTTATCATTAATTACCATCATTCTTCATCACTTTTCTTGTAACGATAGTACAATGGAAAACAATACAAAATATATATTTCCAAATTATATTTAGCAAAAAGACAAAATAATGTGGATATAAAATCTGGGGAACGTAAAGTTTTTATTTGACACGTCTTGAAAGCTACTAAATCATAATGGATTTATTAGCACATTTTAAAATTGTTTTAAATGTTCTTTCTTTCTTAATTGAAACTGGAAAAGAATGAACCAGACATTTATAAATAATTCTATTTTTGTAGTTTATGATTATTGATCGTTTGTAGTGTACATTGAAGTCCCTAGTGAAGCATTTCTTCCTAATGCTTCTAAAGGAAAATCAATTAGTTTCAATATTTAAAAATCTCGAAATGAACTTAACAAAGTAATTTGAAGACAACCAAATCAGGAGGTATAAAACTGCTAGAATGCAAGAGTTTTTAATTAATTTATCCTTATAGCTCTGGTTTTCAATTTTTCATTGCACAGTTTGTCAAAATTTTAATATAACACACTCAAAGTAAATCTTAGCTCTCATCTCACTTTAAATTACAGGAATTTCAATTTTTTAACTCGCATCCCATAATTTTTGCGCTTTTTGTTTCCTGAACGCTTTCCTTTCTGATCTCCACTCGTGGAATATGGAAAACCATCCGCTTAGTCTAAACCTTCATGCTGTTCATACCTCATCGACTAGAAACAGGGCCACTCTGCATTGCAGAGCTTTCTAAAACAGAAACAGCGTACTACGAAAATAATCCACGAAATGAACATGGTTCACAATGTTACGTAATCCTTTGTTTTAGCTAGTTAGCTGTAAAGTGAAAAGTATATTTTTTTAGACCGGATCGATCGTTCCGCGATCTAATAAAAGATTATATGGCACCCTGTAAGATTACAGCTTACAAACTGCGTTTGGTAGTTTTATAGGCGTAAAATTATTTTTCCACGTCATACTAAACAATATTAGCGATCAAAGAAATAATTCAAAACAAATTAGTTTTGAGTACAAAATTTACCTCTTCTTTTGAAAACCGAAAAAAATTCAATGAAACTTTATTTAACTTAAAAACAACTACGATTGAATCTTTTAAATTCGCTTTCAATTTGTCTGCTCAGTTTATATACGTTGTCTGCTCAGTTACACACACTTTATACGTTTCTCACTATTATCCTATGTCTGTTCAAGGAAAAAGTTTCATCCAATTAGCGGTCTATACCTATTTTAAACAAACATTATTCCTTTTTTTTGCAATTATTGAGATTTTCTTTTGGTATTTTCAAATATAATGATGAACCAATTCCATTATAATAAATAAACGATGTCACTAATGGTATCTCTCATGTTACGCGGTAATGACAACTTACAAAAAGAAACGTATTGATATAATCTTACAAGCCCTCTGCAAGAAGGATTTTTTTCCAATAATGAATATCAAATTTTTGATGGAATCATAATTTAATCCGATTCAGTGGGAGTAAGCAAAATTTGATCAAAGGAAGTCAAAGGCTTTACATATTGTGAGCGAAATATCATAGGAAGCATGATGTGGAGAAGAAAGGAAACAAAGAATGAAGAGATAAAGTAAGATGACAAACCGAATTTCAGAAAGGAAAGTTCATGTATGATCAAAATGAAACTATATGTACAAATGTGATGGAGAAATGAGATATTCATCTTTCTCTAAAATCAATTGACTTAAACACCAAGAATCCACTTTTTCTAACAAAGACGGTACAAAGTTTTCCCAGAGGCATTTTGATATGGGCTCTGGTATGACATGCTTAAGAAACATAACTTTTTAAACCTCTCCTATACTTATCTATTCTTATTAAATTGTCGTAATTTTCTTGCGACCTCACTTTATACTATTGTCTATCTTTAAAAATAGTTGACATGCTTGACAGAAAAGTGGTTACCATTGTAAAAAACAAATTCACACTGTAGTTAAAACAAACATTTATATGCAATTTTAAAAAACAATACTTCTTCTAATCATAGTTTTTAGATTGACAGAACTTCTTTTACTTCATATTTGTTAACAATGCAGCCAAGGCACCATTAGGTAAACAATTTATAGGTTTCGGATAATATATCATTCTATCAATTTTAGATGTCTTTGAATGTACAATTTAAGATGTAAGCATGTAAGATGTAATACGTGTCTATAATTAAATAAACTCAATCTCCGTTTCTCTGAAAACTCGTTTGCTTGACTTGAGATGTTTCATGAATTTCGTGAAACTCTTGCAAATTTGCTTCACATGGGAGATTCTTTCCCTTATTCTAAGCAATCCTTTATGTAGTTTAAGTTATTGATGTTTTTGATGAGAGTTAAAAAGAAGTAATTTTAAGACCTTTGACGAAGAGCGGTTATAAAAATGTTAACAAGCATGGAATGTTATGACTGGGAACTTGATTAAATGAAGCATTGATTTTGAATATTAATTAAGTAATTTTACATTAAATTAATAATTAATTAATGTCATCTACGCATTGATACCGAAAAACTAATAACTCAGTACAAATCTAATTATCTGAATCGATGTTTGGGAAAAAGGGGTATGAACAGTGAGAAAAATGTCATCGAAAAAGTACATTTGACATATAGTAGCCGGACATATGTTTTTACTTGTACATGCAAATAATTAGTCACGCTTTTTTCTATTTTACGTCCTTTCATAAATTTCTGATCAAAATATCCTGTTAACCTAATATCCGATAATTCCCTTCTCGAATTAATTCAGATAGTTGTATTTTTATAGAAATTATTTCGATGGATAAATTGTAATAACTAGTAAGAACATGAATAGACTGCATTTTTCTCAATTTTTGGACCATAAATTGAAGAGAACTGATAATCATATTTTGATTGGAGACTCATCCTCCGTTTTCACACACATTTCTGTATCCATTGTATGTATTGACGAGTAAAAGAAGGTCGTGCTCGTTTTTTAGCGTGTAACTAACACAACACGCGCGTTGAAGGCAAAAGAGTCCGCATGGGTTCACGAAAAACAAAGGTAGGGAAGGGGAGGACATGAGTGGCCTTCCATATTGGTATGTATGCTACACTGACTAACACAATGTGGACTAATTTTGACATTATGGTCACTCCGTAGGGAGATGATTCTTCAAAAAGCAAAAAATCAAACAAACATATTAGTATTAGAGAATTTGCATGTTGCAGTAAATTAGTTTTCATTCCCTAAGAATATGGAATTCCTGGAAATATATTAGTTCTAATCAGGGTTGACTTTCGTCTCGAAGAAACTAATTTCTTCTAGGACAGAGTAAGAAACTGAATAAAACCCGTAGAAATGAAACCAAATAGATGTTCAAAATTAAACTGTATTAACAGTATAAAATAATTAATCTCAAAGTACAATTCATTCAAATATTAAGAAAAAGAATTGATTAAAATGAAAAATAATATATTTTGAAAATTAGTTATTATTGACATGTTTAAGGTATTAACACATGATGATTTTTAGTTTTATATGTGAGTAGGGAGGGGGTGTTTTATCACTTTTGACCATTTCTTCGCAAAGAAACCTCCTATAAAATCGTTTTTCAATATTAATTGTTTAAAAATTGGATAAATAAATTGGCTGTAAATTAAAAGCACCACATTTTATTACAACAACGTGAAAGAGCTCTCTCTCAAGGGAACTCCTACGGAAAGCAATAAGAAAAACAGTGCTAATTTTTTTGAGAGTTCATTACTTTTAAACACTACAGATTACACAGAGCGTGGAAATTATTCTTAATTAGATTTTTGAAACTTAAAGAATTCGTACCCTTGATTTTTTGTATCCACGTTTCATGCTCTTATATGAATAATTTTCTTCTCATAGTTGCAAAGTATCTCGATATATATTTCACGTGCAAAGTATGAAAATTATACAGCAGCGATGGAATAAAGTACGACATAAGCGACGACGATATTGTGATGGCAACCGTAATGTGACATACTTAAGGCGAGAACACAGACGGCAGACCTGTCGGAACGATGACGATTTTAGAAGCAAACATGCTACGATAGAGATGATGGTAGTGGTTGTGGAAGTGTCAATGGGGATGGTCCATGAGGGGATGGAACGCTCATCAGCATCTGGTTTCAATACTCTTCCTTCTCGTCCCCTGCGTGTGCAGCGGTGTAGCACTGGTTGCCTCTGGAGCACCTTAGGTTGGGTCGCGTTTTCTGAAGGCCCCTACGTTGAGTACGTGGGTATGAAGCTCGCTAAGAATCTTTCTTGTCGGCCTCACATCGAGTATTTGCAGGGAAAACTGTTTTCCACATTTCAAATACTTAGCCTTCTTTTGCGCTCTCGTGACCTCAGACCCTCGAAGAAACAGCGCCTCCTAACCACTTGCATTAGGTCAGCTGCCACGTATTCGTGCGTCGTCTTTGCAGGCGCTCCAAAGACTACTTCCTCCGGGAGACTAGAGGAATTGCTTCACACCAACTAGATAAAAAGTAGATGTATGTTTTTGGTTTTGTTTAATTTTTATGTTAAAGTTTCATAGGTTTTTGGAGTTTAATTAAAAAAATATCGTACAAATCGAACATTAAATAGCTCTCTTCCCGCTTCCTAGTTGTCCGAACGGGTGACAAAATAAAAACTGCAAACCCAGAGGTTGAGGCTAGCTCTCTATCCACAATAAATATAAACATTCATAAAAAATCTGAAGGTTATTTAGGGTTGTCCATGGAGCAATGATTACGTGCATATCGGTAACGTTCACTTTGAGGTTATGTTTGCAAACCACAAATATTTTTCTATTTATGAATGGTAACGATCTCTCGTCTACATTTTAAGTAGTTTTATACGTTCCTGTAACTAGAAATTGAATAATACTGGTCATTATGTAAAAGTTGTAATAAATCAATATAATAAAATGGTTAGAACATAACTGTAACGCAACTTTGGTGTTTAGTAATCTGTGTAATAAAACTTGTTTCTCCTTGTAGCCTACGACTAATGGATGTGCAATCACAATTCTATCCGGCTTACTATACCAAGGCGTACTATACTTATTACATTATATTATTGCGTTGCTTAGTTTATTATACTCCACTTGGTCATACGCAGTTTGGAAAACCTTTTATTTTGACATTAGAGTTAATTATTATTATTTATCATTGTTGTCGTTGCCTGGGAGATACCAACATTTGGAATCTGACTGGAGTGAAGTCCCAAAAAGCGAGCATCTGGGGGTAAAATCCCACAAGTGAGTTCACTGGGGTAATGCCTCAAATTATCTAGGGGCAAAATATCCCAGTGAGCGAAGAGAGTCGATTAAATGAAATAAAATGAAGAATAAAATGTAATATCATCCAGAGCTAAAGAAAATTGAGTTTTGGCGAATAGTTTTTTACAATATAATTGATGTTCCTTTGCTTTAGAAAAAAATTACATTGAAGATTTCTGCATAAAAATCAGAAAAGTAAGTAAGAAAAAACAAACTCAAATCTAGAGTCCTAGTCCCTGCTAGTAAATATTAAATTGCATAAATGATAGGAAATAGAACTCTCCTAAATTTTCCGTAATAACTTACGGAAATTTTTTTTCAAAATATTTTCATAAGCGCAAAATATCACAAGTTAGTATAGAAAGTAATTCATTTAAATCAAGTTCTCCAATGTTGCTCTCTGTTCAGAAATTTAAGTATTTCATTAATTGGTGTAATGCAAAAGTTTAAAATGTTTCAATTTAATTTTGTGTTTAAGCAAAATACTCCGAACTTTTACATCCCCAATGAGTAATGTCACCAAATTACTGGAATAGTCACTATTTAATTTTAATTCAATATAATATCGGTTGTTTAGATTTTATTTTCAAGAGGTGTAATAATTTTTACAAATGTAAAATTTGTATTTTTACCAAACGCTTGTCAAAACCTGTGCAACTACTAGTGAAATTAAAATTGAACCCTTCTTTATAGCAAAATAGCTCTTAATGTGAGCCAAACTTACCGAATGTTTGGCTCATATTAAAAGCTATTTTGTTGAACATGTTTAGATTTTACCGCATTTAAGCTTCTCAAGCAAAAAGAGTCTTGAAGACGCTTTGGGAAGGAACATCTGCCTCTTTTGGAAAAGCTAACCTTGAATACTTGTTAATTGAATGCCGCTTCATAGGGAAGCAGCTGCTATACCAGGTAGCAGAACCCTCCCTTCTGCCACCGCGCAAGGGCAGTGAGGGTGAAAAACAACCTCTTCTGAAGAAAAGTACGTACAATATTCACCCGTGCTATCAAAGGGGAAACATTATGAAAAGCATCTACTTTTTAGTCTCCAGCAAAACTTATTACAGTATAATGAGAAAAACATTCCTGTCAACTTCTTATTTTGTTTTTGTTTTTCAGCAGGAATATTGTTTCTAATTATATCTCCTTTGAAACGTGAGGAGTTTAAACTACGTTTGAACAACTTTACATTTACTCATCTTTTGTTCACAGACGTCACGAAATTTTCCGAAATGTACATTAACTTTCTTAAGAATTCTCCTTACAGTTATAAATTGATGGTAATTATTTTAGAGCAGATTCATCTTCTGAAATAGAATACTACTTCCAATGCGAAATGTGAATGAAATTGACTTGTTTGTTTAGTTAAAATTGTTTTGCACAGACGCACAGAATTCTAAATCTCAATTTTTTCTCGGGTTTAGGGACATATAAAATGTACACTTTCATCAAAACGTTGTAATCGAAAATTTTCCAGATTACAAGACTTTTCATATAGCACTATCAGAGAGAAAGTTCAGAGAATCATGGGATCACAGAAAAGAGAGTCAGAGAAAAAAGGACTATACCAATGGTAGTCGAAAATGAGATCATTTTAGATGTATTTTTCTTCTCAAAACAATCCTATATTTTGAATTTATACTGAATATTAGGACTGTTCAATGAAAACCAAAGAAATTCATCTATTGTGAATTAGGATTTTCTTCTCAAAATGGTGCCAATGGACAGTCAATTGCTTAACTATTGAATCGATTTCTTGTCTCATGCCGAGCGCTAACTGGCGACCATCATTGGAAAGTAGCATACATGTAAATTTCAAGAACGCGTTTTATTCCTTTGATTTTTTTTTGTATTCTTAATTAACATGAAATTTTAAAGAGCTTTTGGAGAAAACATGTGTTATTCGAAGACCAAGAGCCACAGTGAAACCTGTTATTGACTCATGTCACAAAGATAATGATAGGTCATTGACGTGTAGGTACTTCGCTGTAAAAACTGTCTGCCTTCACCGTATTTCTAATGATACCTTAAGATTGCTTATTGCCATCGTATCTCTTTTATGAGACTCGAGTATATACACATTACGGTTTTATAAAGATATATCAGTATTTTTATAGTCCTACTTCATTCAAATTTGAACACATTGACATCTGTTTTTCATCTCCACATCGTCCTTCATTTCTTTCATATTCCACAGGTTCAATTAGAGCCAGAATGTAGTAGGATAGACAATAAAATAGGAAATTCATTTTATAAAATATCAACTAACCTTGACTTTGTCTAGTTTTGAATCTAATTTTACGCACGCGTATGATTGGGGTAAACTTTTTTTTTTTCGATAAAAAAAGGTATTCACTTTCGAAATCGTGAGGATAATAATATTAAAATAGGAAAATGTGGTTTCTTCTAAGAACGTATAAGTTTTCTAACAGAAAATAAGACGTGAAAGAATAATTTGATAGACCGAAGGCCGCTACGGGAGGGAGTGTGTTCCGGGTTGCGGTATAGATTATTCGATCCGACACTCTCCTGAGCATTTTCAGAACATCTGAAAAACTCGTCGCTCAATGAGAGTGGGGTAATTGGGGTTCGAGGTGGCTTTCAAAGAGGAATAATTTTTTCGTCTCGACTTCTCAAGGGGACTAAATTGAGTTTTAGCACATTATGGTTCGCCAAGCGCGAAGAAGAAGTGTCGAGTAAAAATATGAGAGTATACAGATGCAAAATTTCACGATGATACATCTCAAAACATAAAAAAGTATGGTGAGATGAAGTCACACACTAATTCTTTCTTGCAGTGTATAAAGAAGAATTATTAATGTTTGAAAGTTTACGGGGTACTCAGAATACTACTTATAGTATTCAATGAATCTTTTTTAAACTTCATGAAATTATCTGAAATGATCCACTCGAACCAGTACAGTATTTTAAATATTTACCCGTTTTTCATGAACGGAAATTAAACTAAATGTTGTGAAATTGCATTGTAGGCAATAGCAGTTTATTGAGAGTAGGCGTTGCATAGGTTAAGTGGTAGGTAAGGGGGTCTTACTCTGATATAAAACCTTCAGACTGAATTGCACATTACTTATGAAACGAAGAAATGTATTTAAGTACTACTACTTAAGTCATATTCTTAATTAATCATGAATATACTTATTTCAAAATGAGAATGTTACTTTCCAGCGTTCGTGTCCCTCAATAGCACATTCTGACAAAGCCTACTATTGGTGTTTTGTGAGCGAAATGTGTCGACGCTTCGTTAGTCGCCCGCGTTAAGAGGGAAGGTCACATCATGGATTAAAATTCATGGTAATGTGAATTTTACCGTTAAAATGTATTATTAACAGTCCTTATTCATTTACATAGTCTTATCTTACACAATATGGATGAAGTCACCTTTAACCAAATTGCGGTTTTGCAAGAATGCAGGAGACAGAACTTGACTTGCTTTGGAGTTTAATGGCATGTAGTTCTTCAGTGGCATTTCTCTAACATTGATGAAGGACATTAGAAATGAAAATCACATTTCGTGCAGTCCAAACAGAGAGTGAAATCCGCTCTGAACACGCTAAGAGCGTTTCAGGTTACTCGCAGCGCTTCTACGTGTAAGCGAATAATTGAGAAGGCGAAATCCTAGTTACCGTCAACTCATCGCACCGATTTCCCCAGAAACCATCGATTCTAAATTTTGTCGTTTATTTCTAAACAATGTGTTAACTTACATATACCTTCCGCAGCACAAGAAATATTACTACTGCCATTAATCAATTTATGGAATCGTCAGAAATAAGAATTGAGTATTCAAGATCATATGTAGACATATTATGAAAATATTCAAGATATTCTCTTCTATCCTCTTACTCATATAAATTTGGGAAATAGAAATTTTATTCATAGGGTTCAAAATTTGTCCGCGGTTAATGTTACTTACAATTTAAAATAATTGAGCGAAAGAAATACTTACATAATTTAACCAATAAGTAATAACAAAAACACATAAAAGAAACTTTAAAACTTTTTAGTTTATAGATGACAGTAGCGTTGCTTTATTTTCAAGATTTTATATCAACATAAAGTGTCATGAATAATATTGTTGATTATTAGTTGGAGAGAGCTGCTTATGCCTTGAGATTAGTTTTTCATGTAACTGTCACAATGTAAGCGGAGCATTCATCCATATCTTTTCTCAATCTCTTTCCCGAAAGATAATAAAGTGATAATTGATCAAATTGTGAAACGGCGTTCATTGAACGACATTATATAAAATGTTTAGTAAAGAAAGTATGAAGTAAATGACACTTTTTCCTACTGATCGTAGATCTTAAATGGTTTTGTAACTCCTATGGCCCCGCAATGGAGATGCGTACGTTTGGTTGCCTACAAAAAAGGCGTTACCTTTCCTATTCGATAAAAGTCGGAAGAATTTGATGCCAGATACAATACTATGATCCTAATATGACAAAATTTTGAATATTATAACAATATTAAATACAATTACTACCACATACAACAAAATTTTAACCCGTGTGAAATAATGAACTAAAATTCAAAAAAAAAAAAAATCTTCAAAATATAACAAATCTGTTTAATGTAAGTGCTATACATAATTCTTAATTTATAGTGGAATCATTCAATAGATTATACGGATGAAGAAAACATAATATATGAAATTATAAAGTCGTAAAAGTGTAGATATGTTAATGGGAAATTTATCCAGTGTCTCTTTTGCGGGGAAGTCGGCAGATGTCATTGATGTGGGAGCTTTGTGCGTTCTCCGCCGAGTGCATGTATCGATTGTGGCAGCGAAGGTCGTATGTACGGAGGGACGGGCAGAGTGACGCGGCGCCTCTGCGTTTCTGCGCGTCGTCGTCCGCGGAAATCCCTCGACGACGAAACTTCGCAGAGTTCGCTCATGGCACCACACCGTCGCCGTTGAATTACGCGTTGAGTGCACATGCACCGGTCACTCCTCCTGCGCCCGAAGCGTCCTCTGGACACAGTCTCTGTCCTATAACTTCTTTATAGACTTTATTCTTTGCGACTGTCTCCCTCTGGGAAGAGCTGCGGATGTTTAGAATTCACGTTCTGTCATTACAACTATCATTTATGCAAATTCATAATTATACGCCAGTTTTCTTTTGGAGAGAAATACGGTTTACACCACACTACGTCATTTATTTAGAATTTATAGTTTCAATATTGTAAATAATGCTGTTTCATTCAAAATAAAGATCGAAGAGAAACATCTGAAAGGTACTAAGGAACTCAAAAGGTATTTTTAAATATTATTTCAAACAAGATTTCAAAACATTGAACGTTTAATATAAACCATATTTCATATATTAAATTTTAATATACAATATAATAGTATTTACGATGAATCATTTAAAAAGTATTCGATTAAAATATAAAAATATAAAATTTCAATCCCCTAAGAGATGGTTTGTAAGTTAAAAGAAAGTTACGTTTGTTCGTAAGAAACTTTTGAATATATATATATATATANTATATCTATTTGTGACTCGACAAAATGTCCGCTACTAGAAATCTTGTCGACAGTCGTAAGGTTGTCAGGGTTGAGAGGAACCTCCGGCCATACAGCAACGGAGGGAGGCCTATATGATGCTCCAAGACAAGGAACAAGCGGCAACAAGTTAAACGTTTATTATACTACATAAAACAAATCAAATAAAGTAACAAATATCAAGTGCTTTTCCCGTTCCCAAGGTTTCTTCTTCCTGACTCGGGATAGGACAGCCCTTCAGCTGCGTCGTCGGAAAGGCGGTAGCCTCCGCACAAGCGGGTAGACCGCCCGATGTCGGCGTGCCTCCGTCGCTGTTGTGGTTCGATTCACCACGTCCCCGCGCCAACTGTAGGCGAGAACCCTCGTCCTCGGCGCCGGCAACGTCTCTCGTTCACAGAGGAGTGCTGTCTCCAGATGTCTCCAGTCGGCTTCCCCACCAATTCCAAGGGTATGGTGACACACCGTGTCACGCGGTAGGCGAGAGTGGGCGGCTCCAGCGTTTACCGCCGAAAGCCTGCTCGACTACCTTGCGAGTAGTGCCCAGTGCTTACTCGCGTCGTGTTGCGGCTCGAGCGCCCCTCGGACCGTCGTTCGATCGCGTGTTGTCTGCACGAGTGATCACCGCGAAGAGATGCAGTGCCCACCGTCGAGTGATCCACTACCGCCAGTGGCCAGGAACTCACTGCTCTGTCATCAAAGCTCAATTGCTCTCTTCTTTCTCCAAAAGTGTTCTCCCCCCTTCTTCCACGTCGCCCTCCTTCTCAGTACGCCGCCTCCGCCGTCACCGTGGCGGGCCATTCGGCGGCGCAGTGAGGCGGTGATTGCCGCGCGCGGACCTGAGCCATATATATAAAATATTTAATATAAAAGCATGGGTCAACATGGGAGCTAGCAGAAAAGGACCTGGGTGGTCTGAAGTGTAGTGGCGGTGCGACATCACAGGTCCTGTAGAAAGTTATGAAGTACAAAGAAGTTATAAAATCCATTATTTGAAAAAATTAAAAGAAGTAGCGACCAGAACACATGTTCGGAAGCAGACAAGTTTGAACTTGAATCTTTAGAAAGACGAGCGTCGAAATTCAGTACAAAAGAGAACACCGAAAAAAGCGGATGTCAGGAAATATTATTTCCCAAAGCAACGTGGGTGTACGTTTGCGACAAACGGCCAAAAGGCTCTCGGCACATGTCTCTTGGGACATGTCACGCAAAGCAAAGAAAAGATATTGAAATGTGAAATTTTGGGGCTATGGGTTCAGCAAAAACACACGATGGCGAAATTCAAAAGGAAGTAATAAAAATTTGGGTTCAAAAGGAGGGCCGACGCTCAGAACAAGTGGTAGCAAAAATGGGATGATGTCTAACGAAGAGGGTACCGCGCCGCCTAGCCATAAAACCATAAAAGATGGGATCTTAGAAGCATGCCGCTCAGAGCAAATGTACAGAGTACAAATAACAAAATGGCCGACAGACCTTCGTCTAGGTGGAAAAGTCTTGGAAGTAGAGAGAGTGGGAACAACGAATGGAAAACCACGGGGGGAGGAGCTAAATCGTGTGATTGGCAACATGAGAATGCAACTTACATCTTTTCGGAAACTTCCAATTAAAATTAAGAGGGGGAAAAGAACCAAGGGCTTGTAGTAGAAGGAGGGAATGATAAGAAGGGGAACGTCACGTGACGCGAAATTGTCTATAAAAAATAGGACACAGAAGCACTGGGATGAGATGGGGAAAATTTTTCTGACAGTTTATTTGTGAGGTCAGATGGAGAAATCTTGAGACAGTTTATTTGTGAAGTCAGACCGTGAAAAATTTGCGACAGTTTATTTTTGTTGAGTGAGACGAAAGAAAAATTTGAGGGAGTTTTATTTGTTTATTGAGACGGTGCGGAAATTTGGAGGGTATTATTTTTTTCTGATGAGACAGTGAATAACTTCGAGAAAGTTCTTTTTGATAAACTAACTGAGAATTTTTGGTTTAAAGAAGCGTTAAGGATCGCACGCAGAAATTTGTGATGAACGCAAGTTCGTAGTGAGAGCAGAGCGGTGATCACGTATGATTGATAAGGATAAATGGGACTCGTGCAGTGAAAAAAGTTCGAACAAACGAGAGAGGGACTTGAACAGGTCCGGTAATTAGCGTTTTAGGAGTTAATGAGCCTTCAAAGGTCACTTCAGCAAATTAGTAAGCCAGAGAAAGCATTGCCATTGCATAGACAATAGAAAATAAGTTACACTGTGATCCGTCAGAGGACATGCGAAGCGCATTTATACAGTGACCAAATAATAATAGTAAATGTTGCAAAAGACGAAATAACAAATTAATACGAAGTGAGTCGGGAAGCTCTGAAACATGACAGACTCAGAAAGTTAATGGAAGGGGAAAAATCGCTTAGGCAGAAGAGAGATAACGAACATTAGCGAGGCACGAGGAACGAGTGTCCACACCAGGAACACAAAATTAACCGTCTTCATCCAGTCCGACATCACGAGACATCTTGGGTAGTGTGTAATAGTGTAGAGGGGATTTGTTAATGTTATTTTGGGCCTTGTAAAACACAAATTGTTAAATAAATGTCAGCAGGCCGAGTGCAACAATTAAAGAATTTAATTGTGAGTAGAGGGTAATGAACAGAGGAGCCCCCAATCAAGAAGATCATGGTGAGTACCCTGTAAAAAGACTTTCGATAAGACGTTCCAAGAGCGCAGTAGGCGAAGTAATGTGTAGTATTGTGACTATTTACCAGTGTATTTTGTATTAAATAAGTTAGAATCATTATGAATAAAAAAGTGTTTTGTTTGTTGCTCGAACACCAGACTGCAGTGTTTTTATTGTAAGTGGCTCCAATAGGAGTGAGTATTCGGTTCCCTCCCCTTAGTATTTAGTTAGAACTATACATTTACGGTAAATATTATTTTTAATTTTTTAAACATATTTTTTGTTAATAACAATTAAATTTTTATTGTTATTTGTTAATAACAATCTGTAAAGTCACTATATATATGAGAGAAACACACGTATATAATTTATATAATTTTTGTAATACGCTTATTGAACTCATTGTTAGTTTATAAATCGAGGTGAGAAAATCCTGGTTAATTACAGAAATTTTCATAATTAAATTCTTTAATCGGTTAATTTCATTAGTAGAAAGATAGTACATAGCTGATCATCTACATAATAATTTACTGTACAAATTTTGTACACAATGAAACAAAATCTGTTACATAACTGAATAAACTAAAAATTTTAATTTATAAGAAATATGCAAGAGCAGAAATTCTATTTTGTGTGAATGCACGTAAAAGTTTTAATGAAGAAGGTACCTCTGGTATATACTATTTAAATAATATATACTTACTATAATAAATAATATATTATTTAAATCATAAAAGCTTACACGCTAATGCTTCTTAATGAAATAACATGATTAACCTCAGCAACAAACTCTTTACTGTTTTATATTTTCTGCTTTCGGCTAATTTAATATGAAACCATGAACACAAAAAGATTAAAATCACCTTAAATATTACATTTGTTTTCCTATTAAGATTTTAAAGAAACAATTTAGGGAAAAATCTGAAGAGCGAAAAACAATTAAAATTTCTCTTTCTTTCCTTAGGGCTCATCGTATGCACCTGCAATTTCGTGGAGGCGCACGTGATGGTGGGGTAGGATGGGGAGTGACTTCATCTGAGAGAAGCAACGCTTGGGGCGCCACAAGCGCACCCGTTGCTCTCTCGGGAGATTATTTGTCTAATTAAGCTAGGTCCTCTCAGCGGCCGCCATCACACAGTGCGACTAGCCTCGTACGCGCCCCGTACTGCGGACCAGCGACCGCACACGAAATTACACTCGCCGGGGAACTAATTCCGTCGCCTCATCTAATTTATTTACACGTGATAAAATGATAAAAATACTGCTTCCGCTGAGATATGACTCGAACCTAGGAAGTTAGTTGCTGCGTTCAGACACACGTACGAAGAGGAGATATTAGTTTAAGGGTTTCCTCTACCAACGGTTTCTTCCGGTTTTCAACTCTTTTGAAGTATCTCCACGATTTTACTCTTTAAATAAATTTAGACTGAAATAACCTATGACGCCCACAACTTCAGAGTTAATATTAAGTTTAGGAGTATTTTTTGATTCTTTACGCATTTAAATGACAGAAAATAGCGTTAAAATTAATTCAGCTGACTCTTATCATTGTATTATCTTATTAATTGTCAAGATAATAAGTATGGGATAAACATCGTTAGTAAAAAATAAATTAGTATGAAAGAATCATTGTGTAATGTACCGTCTTTTTGTTCATTCGGTCAATTCAAAAGCAAGAGCTATTTGGTCGATTGGTAATTCGAGTCAATCAAGTTTCCTTTAAAATCGATCGTTCACGTGGCCGATTGAAAGGATGATGTTTCTCTTGTTTTAGTTATTTTTAATTCATTTTTATCTCTGAAGATAACAAGAACCAGGAAACTAGTGGTAAAAACAGAAGTGACCGTATTCTGAGAACGCTTAATCTAGAAACGAATTGAAATTTAGAAATATTCGTATTAAAATTTCAATAGACTAGGGGAAATACTTAAGTTCACAAAGTTTTAGCCTCTTTAAGATTATCATTCTATCACTTTTCCTTTTACGAAAATATCGTTCTGCTTCTTTCCAATTTTCTTTTGTAACTAAATTCTCTTATCCATAAATGTTTTTTTCGTAACTAAATGCCTTCGTAAACAATAAAACCTCAATGAGTACTGTTTACCACATTATGTTTTGGTACTACTGTACGCAAAAACGTCAGAAGATGTGGCGTTATCGATGAGAGGAGAGGAAATATTTCAAAAGGCAGCATAACTTTTAACTACGAAAGCAAATTACAGTTACATCGCACTTTTAATATTTGCGCTAGGGCTATACTATTCTCGAATGGACAATATCGACTCAAAATGCACAAAAGTACATTAAAAGCGACAACAAATATGCACCAAGGTCACATTCAATAAAATTAGGGATTATAATTTAAAAAAATTATATTAGTTAAATGTTCACCACATTTTCATCGCGTCACGTGCAGTTAGCTCAAATTGCTGACATGTTCTATTTTCTATTATTCAAAAGGAAATGTGATTCATTGTGAATTTGGTTTATATTAATTCTCTTGTTTACGAGTTCACGAAGCATCTAAACAATATTTTGAATTGATGAATTTAATATCATTTTTTGGTGAACATTCCTCTCTATTTAATGTAAAGAAGGAGGAAGGGACAGATACTAAGAACAGAAAAAACGTTATTGTATGTTCATTATCTGTTGCATATGCAAAACTAGACCAAGCCCTAATATATGCACAAATTTAAAATAATTCACATCGAAGCAAAGAGAAATGAGGTTGAAAAGTTCTGTTTTTGCAAAGAGGGGGCAAGACGCGGAGTCTAGGGTGTCACGTAAAAGAGTTTTACAATCAGATGGAGGGATACTGGGAAAAAGATTTTTGACATCGAAAGAGATTAATTTAGCTTTAGAAGGAACAGGAATGTTTTTAATTTTGTTGGCCAGGTCCGTACTATTCTTAACGGTGTGTGATGGACAGAAATTGGTGTGTTGGTGAAAAATGTTTGTTTAGCTGGTATGCTAGTCTGTGTGTGATTGTGTTGGTGTAGGAGACAATGGTTATGTCGGGCAGTCTGGACGAACATTCAAACAAAGGATACAGGAACACATAAATGCATGGAAAAATAACACTACAGTCTCAAACTTCGCCAACCACCTAGTAGAAAACACACACACATTTAACAATGAAAAGGATTTTTATATTTTAGAAGTAGAAACTAGATTTTGGCCCCGGATCAAATCAGAAATTTTACATATCCATAGTATTCTAAAAAAACAACAACATTTCCCTATTACATGAACAAATTCCTGAATTTCATTCCTCTCTCATAAAACTAGCCTTCAAATTCCTTCCCTCTCACCCCCAACTCTCCAGGACACTTCACCCCACTCCCAACAGTTGAAACCCTCGGAAATTCTTTCCGTCTTCTGCAGTCAGTTCCTGGAAAACTCCGACAGCCCCCTTTTCCCCCCGCCCACCCCGCAACCCCCCATCACTTTCCATATAATGACCTCCGTTCGGCGTACTCTGCGCATTCGCCAAAAATATTCCTCAATACTCAGGTACGTAATTTTGTCGGTTTGCTCACTCTGTATTTGTTTTCTTTTATTCATTTTTCATTGTTCTTTCCTTTCTTTATTTCAACAACAACCAAAAATACTGTTTCACCCAATTATTGTATACTTTCATATTATGTTTCTATGTTTATTATTGTCATTTTATGTACATTTATATTTTTCAGTGTATGTTACTGGCGATGGCTGCTATGCAGCCGAAAAAGCTTTATATCAATAAAACAATGAGCAACATAGAAACGCCTTTCAATTTATCATTCTTCTAATAATAATAAAACAACTTTGGAAAATTTTCATTACTTAATTGAACGTTTAGAGGCTGCAATTTAATGCCTGCGTCAGACGTGTAAAAGATTTCGAACTCTACATCTATTCACAGAGTTAGGCAAGTTCTGGAAGAAGGGGTGCATTAGTGTAGATGTGAAGATGGTGGTAGTGAAATAAATAGAGGGAAATGCGTGAGTTAGAAAGCGAGGGAAGGGATATGTGAAGTGAAGTGAGGTGCACTAAAGGGGTGAATCGAGTGTCCGGGTCACCAGTCGTAAAAAGTGTAATAAGTTATTAGAAAAAGTAGATTAATTTTTTAGTTGTTTCATGGTGTTTTTATATTTAAAATTTTAATATTATTTTATTCATTTATTTAACAATTTTTAATTTCAGTTCTGTGTAATATATTTCTATGTATACATTATTGTATTTCCCTATATTCTGCCAAGATGAAAGATCTTCTCACTTGCAGTTAAATAAATATTACGTCATAACACAATAAAAATGATATTTACTTCAAATTACGAGTCTGCGTTTTGCACAGGGTATTCTTATCTGTTTTCACTGATGTATTTTTGAGAACAAAATTTAAAAATTGAGAACACGATTTGAACTTTTTATTTTCAGAGTTCTAAATTGCTCCAAAATGTTGTATTTGCTTCCGAATGCATTAGCAGCGACGCATCCTGGCTCTTGACGTCTAGAGCTCTTGTCGCCTGTTGCACGTGAGCAGAGTACCATCAATCATCGGTCAACACCCGCTTGACTCAGCCGTCAAGAGGGTTGCCTATGCAGCAGGCGCGCGCGCGCGCGCGATGCTACCACCAGTGGCAGGAGATGGAGGAGGGTGGGCGGCGCAGAAAGACGGGGTGAGAGAGAGGGTCGAGTTGCTTGTTACCACGAACCGCCACGAGGGCCCTTCAGCGCTGCGGGTGCCCTCCGAAGACGCTTCGAACCTGACCCGGCCGTGGCGCCCTAATGAAGACGTCCTTGCCACCTGGCGAGCGAGCGGAGCGTACGCCCTCCCGGCCGGTCAGAGAAGGAGGAGGAGATCGTTCCAGGGTTCGCAATGGGAGGAAGGAAGGAAGGAAGGAATAGGGAGGTAGCTATGGATCGGGTTTCTCACAGGAAAGATTTTCGATATGCTTTTTGGAATCATATGAAATTTCTTCTACCTAAGACAAACAATTTATGAAACTAAAGACGCAATTATTTTTTTAAATTTTGTATCTCAGTGTAATCTCATATACCATTATACTCGTGTTTCTATCAATACGAATCCAACATCAGTTCATAAGTATCAGTAAACAGTCAAATAAAATCTTAGTGTCATGAAATTTGGTTTAGTTTTACGAAAATAATAACGGAATTTAAATAAAAACAACGAAATTTAGTTTTACATATAGATGTTTCAATATAATTTTACTTTCTACATTATTGTACTTCACCAAATTCCACAGCAAACAAACATTTTTACGAAACTGGTAAATTGATGTCACCGTCATGTTACAGCATAATATGAAAAAAATGTGGAGCAAGTTTTAGTTGTTAATACAACAGATTGGAATGAATTGTCATCACTTACGGATTTTAAAGTGAAACAATGGTTCTTTTTATTGAAAACAATCAAAAGATGAAAGAAAATGAATACATACGAACGAGTTTTGTCATGTGAATTGTAATAGTTTTGAAACAGGGAATATATAATATATTTCCAAGATTTAAAAGCTTTAAGTATCTCTCTTTGGGATAGAATAACAATACGTTTGTAATGAATGATCGGATTTGAAAGCAAATTAATAATATACTGCATGTCCTCGAACGATAAATTAGTTCTTGTGTTTTGAAAACGGCAACTAAACCTATCAATACTTCACACTCTATTGTCGAATATTGATGTAAATTCTACATGTTCAACACATGTTAAAGTAGCGTAAAATATTTATAATTAAAGCTGTCGACTATAATGAGATACATGCATTGTTTTGTGTAGCACAGCTGTATGGTAAAACACATTTTTAATCTGAAAAACCTGGTAATTATGTCGGCGATTCAAGGGTCAGTTAAAATGAATAGCAACGGTTGATTCAAAGGTTGTACACAACATGAAAGTGATCTCACCGAACCGTATAATAGAGTTTTCATGGGAACTAATTCGCGGCAGATAATAAAAAAATATGTCTGCTCTCACCGAGTTAAACGCATTACCCTAGTTTTATATTCCTCGCAATTTTATTTTCACATGAAACACCTAGCAGTGGAAAAAAATAAAAGCAAAACAACTCATCACGCAGCGCGGTTGGTGTTGGACTGTCGGTCTGGCTGTATGGTCGCTCTTCAGGGGCCGCCATTCGCATCCACGTCAACGCTACCATATTTCACGCACCAGGCTATTTGCGAGGAGAGATACGGCGGCACAGACGGACAAATTGCGCTTTCGGTGTTAGGTCCTCAGAGCGAAGATGGGGTAAGTGAAGACGAGAAGAGAAGCGCCTCGAGAACTTTCAAATAACACCACTTTGTAAGCATCCCACCAGTTCGCGCATTTCGGAATCTTTGAATTTGGCTACAACATTAAACATTACCTTTTTCTAAAAAAACTTCTTCGTAACTCATTTGGAAATATTTCTCCCCATAATAATCGGTTCTATTAAAACTCATGTTACGAGTTATATATAGTACTTATGATTTCCATTCGCAATATATTAAGTTTAAATTCTTCTGGCTAAGGATCTTTTAAGTAATTCTTACCTGCCATTAATCGTCACTGAGAGTTTTATGAAACAGCAACTTAATTAGATTCCATCTCTTGCGACGCATTACTTTGTATTTTTCTTCTCAAATTGTGAACACAAGAGATTTTTCAATCATTCCCTCATTGCAATAATGTTGGAGTAATTTTTATGGCACATGGCGAGATATTCCGTGTAGTTGAAGTAAATTTCAGTGTATTCCAAGATGGGATAGAATTGAGAAAAACTAGAACACGAATAATATATGGCAATTTCCTGATATCTCTCGCTATATTCATTTTAAGAAGTGTTTTCTCCGTGACCTCTCTTTAAACCTGTATTCCCTGTTCAGGATATGAGATTTGAACTCCACGCTTCGCGAAACGTAATGTCCGTGGAAATTTCTTTTCCCCGCCGTTAACCCGTTGACCCATATATACAACATTTCCTTCGCATGAAAACAATGTTATGTTTGAGCCAGAAGAGCGTGATACGAAGCCATAACTGTAAATGACTTCGTGGAGCAAAATATTTTCCAAGGCAAAATATCTTCTCACCCTCGCTAATAAAGTTGATACTCTTCATCAATTTTGATGAGATTCGTGTTATTTTTTCGGGGAAAAGATTTAGTAAATAATAATTTGATCTATGTTCGCTACGAATATAAATATATGTCTGGAGAGGAGAGTTAAAGGTATCTTTCGTATTCCACTATTTTTCTTGTTTGTTTTGAACTTCCTCTCATCCATTTCATGTTATAATGAATAGTACGATATACTTTTTAGCCATTATTTTACGTCCATATTATTGATAATACCAATCTGAATGATATACAAAATTATATAGGACAATAGAATTGGTGTAATATAACAAAGATTAGCGAAAACGATACTAGAGATGGAGTCACTTCATTGAACCTCCCTAATCATGGATATCCACCCACAATCTTTTGCGTGGAAACTCCCTCCCTCCCCACTTGCGTAACCACCTCGAGCCACCTCGGTCTTTTTGATTAAATGTATGACAAATATATGAGTGCGTAAAAAAGGTTATATAAAGTACAAAGCTGAAAGTAATGTAATAAGAGTTTGTTAGATAAACGTTTGGAAGAATACGACCAAAAGTGGGTCTCCGATGGAATGCTAGTCCTCGTAGAGGTTGCCTGGATGGTCACAGATTTAGTGCCAAAAGTGGATAAGATTCATCGGGAAATTTGTGACATAGGTATATATTGGACATTATTGTTTGGCGCAGACTAATTCTAACCAGTACTTTTGTCTTTTTGCGCAGCTTTTTATTTTCACAATTAAAAAGAAACGAGTGGGGATAATGTCTAATAAAAAGAGGTGTTGCATTCACAGCATCGAGATAGTGAAAGTACAGTTACAGAAGTACAGTTCACAGCATCGAGATAATGAATGTTACAGAAACGGTTTTATATAAATTATGATTCGCCGCCGTTGCCAACCACGACATTTCCATTTTTAAGTTTCTTCGCGATTTACTAAAAAATTGATGTTATACAGCAAAATAAACACCGGATTTGTGTTGGATCACTTTCGTTTTATTACGTACCTGTGTAATCAATCCCGCATCTTACATGCAAGAAACGCCGCAAGAAATTTTTTTGTGGCCTGAGTGAGGAGTTACAGGCTAATGCCTCTCTCCATCTCCATCAACTTCCCCATTAGCGCGTCACCATATAGCGTACACACTTCGGAATTTCGTGCCTGCGCCCCCTCCCTTCCAATACTGCACTTCAGACGAAGCGTGAGTGCACGCCCAGGACACGGAGGTCGCTCGCGCGCGTGCCGCCGCCGCCGTGCGCCAGCGACGTAGAGGTGGTGCCCGAGAGGGGAAGGGCGCGTGAGCGATGGCGGTGATAATCCGACGGCGGTGGCAGAAACAGGAGGGGTTGCTGCGTGCAGGGATGGGTCGTCGTCGAAAGGGGGTGATGGGGGTAAGGAATATGCGCGGCGCAAACTGCTGCCGGGTGCAAATGAGCCGTGGGAAGGGTGTAATTGCGGGGGTGTATCGCTAGCTGACGGACGCGCTGTCTCGTCCATCACCCTCCCCTCCCCCTGAGGGAGAAGGGAGTCGGCCCTCGAGCACGAAGAGTGAGGAGAGTGGGAGGGAGGTGAATGGAGTGCGAATTGCCACGCAGGTTCCTTCGTGGTCGTCGACTCGCAGGCGAAGGGGTGCATGGTGGATGTGCAGTTGCACACGGGACGTCAAGCGATTTGTGAGAACTACCATCTTCGTGTTCAATAAATGAGATTTACTTCCCTAATAATGAGTGGTCATTCGCTTTACTCGACTCCTCTCTTCGGCGTTCGCGATTATATAACACATTTACTCACGATACATAATGAGGTAATTGCTTTATAAATCTATTCGACGTAACCAACTTAATAATTTAGGCCACTATGTGCTTTGATACCTAGATTTGAAGATAGTTTTGTGTTATCGAAGAGTAAATCAGCATCGGTAATGGACATTTGAACAGGCTTTCTGTCTATTAACAATTCAACAGCAATTAATATTACTCACGTGGAATATCAGTAGTGTAATAGGCCGAACAAAGCTGTGTTTACCTTCCTTCTGTAACGAACTGATTAAACACAGTTGTTCCACTCTTTTCTCTTTTATTGTTGAAAAGTGAAATAAAAATCATAACAATTAAAAAAAATTATTCAAACAAGGATCGTAATTGGATGAATAAAATATTCTGAAAGAGGCAGTGAGNTAAAAATCATAACAATTAAAAAAAATTATTCAAACAAGGATCGTAATTGGACGAATAAAATATTCTGAAAGAGGCAGTGAGTCAAAATTCAATTAGTAATATTTAGCTCACTTAAAAATATGTTTTCTAAATAATTTATCATACAATTTTGTGGTGTATGTTCCCTTACGTTTAAGTAAAAAAAGCGTAACTTTTACTACTCTTATGGGTATACTTTTAATAAATTAATAAGCAAATATATAGCAAAGAAACATTATTTTAACTTTAGATGATCAGAATAGAAAGTGCAAGTTTAATTTGAAAATTTATTTATTACAATACATTGGTATTCAATGTACCAATGTCTAAGTTTTTATTCGGGGAGATTCCAGCAGTACCTGCCAATGTAAATTCTTACTACTATTGCTACGTAACACTAATTTACGGATATATGTATAGTATAAGAGTACCCTGAATTCCGGCCACCATTTTCAATTCAGAGTTATGGAAGCAGTGGCTGCCTCATTGTGTTGTTCGCGTGCGTGATGATTGTTTCTAAGTGGACTGTCTTTTTATATTTAATACTACTTAACATTATTGCTAAAGTTATTTTATCTATATTCACTACGAACATACTAAACGGAAAAACATTCCTTTTTCTATAAACAATATTCAACACGGACGTTTAGAACGTCGTGCTGTTCCTATGGTGTTGACCACCCATTTGTCTTCCGGCACCAGCCACTAATAATTAATTTGAAACAAATCATTGTCATTGTCTTTTCAGGATGAAATGGCTTGGAATAAGTTATCTAAATGGAGATGAATGCTGAAAAAATCAAAACAATGGAGGTGAATGCTGTGATTCCGAATAAAACGATGGCTAGTAAAGCTGCTGAGGTCTTTCATGGGTGGGGATGCAAGTTAGAAGACTTGTGTCGTTAGGATGCACGTTAGAATAAGTACCGTTAGGCTTGCTTGGCGAGACTGTTTATCTCTCCCCTCAGATGTCAAATTAAACCATTTGATGATGATATGGTAAAACATTTAGAGTTAGCGTGGCTTAGTGGGTCTAGAACGTTCAGCTGCTTGCTGGATGATTGGGTTTCCATGCCTAGGGAGAAGAGGGATTTTCCCTCACATCTCTTCGTACAAACTGACTCCAAGGCCAGCTCAGCGTGCTGTTAAATGAGTACCGGGTCTAACTCGGGGTTCGACTGGCCGGAGCAAGATGCTAGTGACACCTTCTCCTCATTAAATCTAGACCAAGAAATTATGGAACTCTACCCTCCGAGAACCCATGTGTTCACTCTCTGGGGTTCACCCATGGGGTCATGGGTACAGAATGTAAAAATCCCTAAGTCAATTATTCACGGTATCTTAATATCTCTAACAAACTACTATGAATGATAAGTCTTTATAATATGAGTAAAGCAATGATACATATGAAACTATTGTCAGTTCTATGACTATTTTTCATAGACTATTTTTAAATAACTGTTACTACATATAGTGATAATAAACAAAACTAAACCAGTAAATATAATGGGCGATTTATATCGAACGTTTTCAGTCTTGGTCAGCCTAGGGTTCTCAATACTCTCGACTTTAAAAAGCATAAAATATTATGTAACGAAAATTAATTGTAGTTCAATGTAAGCGGGTTGATAGGAAGATAATATTACCACATGTTCAAATTACAATGTTCATTTACAATATACAATTACGTCTCTTGCACAAAAAACAAAAAAAACAAAAACAGATTAAGTCACCTTTAGTGTTCATCACTTTTACGTTGGTTATATTATTATACCACAAATTTTCTTCGTAAAAATGTGAGATATCTTTTAAGTCGTAATTACCTGCATCTACAATGATTTTGTTCATATGATAGTAAATTTTTGGAAGCAGTAACTTCATACTGAGCGATACTTTTAAGTATATCCCACCAAATGAATCGTGACGAACATTTTTTAGCATATCTTCTGAGCTAAACCATATCCATTCAATAGCTTGAACGAGTGATATTATTTTGCATTTAAAATTATTTTTTTTAAAATTTCTGAATGTTACAAGGAATCCTTAGCGGTAGCATGTTAGAAACTTTTTTCCCTCAAAAGGGACATTGAAGATCTATTTTCTGAATATTTTAAAACATTTACCAGAAATATTAGCGAGTAATTATGGTTTAATTAAAATACGTCTTTTCGACATATTACAATCCGGCGAACGTCTAAGAAGTCATATATTTGTTGTAGTTTTCCACAAGTAATAAAAAAACAACAAAATTTGACGAGAGGTCAATTGACAATTAAATTACGAAATAAACCTTTCTGTGGTGATACAGATTCGGGACATAATTATTACACTACGCCCTTTCTTTGAATGAATCTCTTCGTCTATGTTAAGTTCTCGGTTAACATAATAGTTCGTATTCTTCTCTGACTTGTTGTGTAGAGTCTGAGAGCAAAGTTTTGTTACATCATCATTATATACTGTTACATGGAGGGCACAGACGTAACAAAAATATGCCTTTTGATACTCAATTCTGTTTTTCCTAAAGCGGATTCTCCTAACACTTACATTCAATAAATCAAAATGCTTAAGAATGAGTGTTCCAAAACTTCCTGTAGTTTTACATTGTTGTACACTAATCTGAGGGTTACTGTTCTCGGAGACGTGCGAAAGCGCAAAGAGAAATAATTTCTATTTCAGAAAACTGTAAGATGAATCAATAATCATACTTATGTAGGTCTCTTGAGAACAATTACTATTGAGCATATGAGGGGTTTCTTAACGTTTATGCAGTGAGCATTATGAAGAAAATTAATTTTACTTCCTCGATATGTTTTGGGCAACCGGTAGGAGACACAATGGTATCAAAGCAATGTAATATTCACAATCAACTTTTCTACGTGTGAATCCTCGATATTGTTCAGGGGAGGATGTGTGAGAGTGACACAGTCTTGAGTAAATGCTGTTTCCGACGCACATGGTAGTGTCATTGTTTAAAACTGAATATAATGACTATTTTATTTAATAAATATTAATAAGACTTCTTTATTACAGAATACTTTCGTTTGAATTTGGATGATTCTTATTATCGTATATGTAATTAAATATTTCTCAACTATCACCGAGTATTCGCAATTATCATACAACAAAGAAAGAAGTCTCTGGGAAAGTGACTTCATTAATTTACTCCGTCTATTATTGATTGTTTAATGCGTATAATCTATTTATAATGAATGAAATTAAAATCAATTTTTAAGAGTTATAAAATATTCTCAACTTGATAGTACAGAATATGAATGAGAGCAGCAAATTTATATCCACTAAGTTTTTCACAATTTAAGTACATATCAAGATTAATTTATTTCCTGTTTGAACAAGAGGAAGTTGCTGAAGCTGAAATAAATACTTCAGCATTGAAAACAACTGTCTGGCTGCAGAATAGCTAGCTGGAAGACAGCGCAACATTTCAGTGCATTATTGGTGTTTTGCAACTTTAATTTTGATTTGAATGCAGATTAAAGAATTCGATATTTAAGTTCTGGAACAACTTTGGAAAAACTTCTTTTTTTGTTGGTTTGAATTGATCCATAACTACAGAAACAGTTGGTACTGAATGGTAATACCCGCTTATGTTTAATTAAAAAATTGAAATCATTGATAATAATGAAACAGTAAAGGAAAATCAAGAGCTTTCTTGTTATAACATGAATGTTCTATTACGAATATAGAAAATTAACATATTTCCTATAAGAAACACATTCAATTTTACTATTTCTTCGCAATGAACCATTTGTTGAGAAGGTGCCACTGTAGAATATATTTTAAGAAGTTCTTATTTTCTTGTTTGCGCTGTATGGTGTTTCCAGTGGCGTACCTACAACTCATTAGGCCCGGGGCGGGAGGCCCTGACACTTAAAACTTTTGGAGACCCCCATACACAAACGTGTTTGCATACAAGTACATGTCAAACGCTTCGAAGCGTCAGAATAAGCCGTTGTTGCAGAATTCCAAGGAAACCGTGCGGGATAGAGGCTAGACCAGGGTGAAGGAAGCAGCTGAAACGACTCTCGACCTTCGCCCTTTGCAAGCGGCGGAAAATTTCTTTCCCCGCTTAGCTTTCTAACCGACAGAGTTCGCGTCCGTTCAGGTCATGTATCTATGGCCTTGGTAGCTTCTAATGGCGCCTAACAGATAGAATGCATATTAACATAAAAACACAATTTAGTAGTACATTTTACGGAGAAAAAATGTAGAAATATGGTTTTATCCAATTTCGTATAAATATAAATCTTTTCTTAGTTTCCAACACTTACAAATTCTTATAAATATTACGAAAAGTTTGAAACATTCTCAGCATGTATTACTTGTAAATAAATAATACATATGTAATACACCTTACGAATAAGTTACACACCTTCATGCCTTACTTAGTATTGAATAATACAAACTTATTACTTGACAACATAACGGTTATTGTCAATCTTATATAGTTTATTAGTTCATTAAATGCATTGATTTTTTATTTAATGAACTGTATGATATAATTCTCTTTTGTCACTTGTACTGGCCAACAACGGTTCGAAAACATAATTGCTGTGCTTTGTAGACATAATTATAATTGGCTGAAAATAAACTTAATTGAAAGGTAAATTTCGTAAAACATATCTCTAATTATTGAATATGAGTTTAAAAAGTTGATTTACTTATTTCTCACAAAATAAGTTTAAATGAAGAAAGAAAATTTTGCGAAACTTATCATTTAAATGATATGAAAAACAGTATGGTGTAACTGTGCGACGATGCTATTGAACACGTAGTTATTATAAGCGCACAAAACTTGGGCTTCTATATGGTTGGAAAACTAAATTTGTGGGTCGTACCGTTAGTATAATTGCACCCCGACACCGAGCACTTTTTAGGCACGTTTCGCGTGAATATGAACAAATGAAAACTACGCGAACAAAGTGTGAAGGAGGTAGTCAGCTGCCTTCCGATATGCACATACAACATTAGTGTAGTTAACTTTTTTAAATGGAATTTATACGGCAGGCCTATATGCTGTACGTCTAATGCTTTGGACATGCATTTACAATGAAGTTTTATATATCGTGCTTACAATGATCTATCTAATAATGAATCACTCTTTTTTCGTAAGGTAACCCCATGTATGTAAAAAGTATGTTTGCGTATTTTTTTACTTCCCTGGAAATTTTTTTCCCATTCATGCTAGTCGGTGGATTGAGAGTAAGAACAATACACATTGGACACTTACCTGAACGAACAGTGAAAATAGAAAATAAAAATTTGAAAGGTTTTCAAAATCATTACACATAACTAATTTACACGATTATTACTTCAACACGCAAAAAACTAAAACTTCTACCAATCGCATTTAGCCTCTACACTTAACCAATTGTATTGTTTCTATTACAAAGTTATATTTCAGGTCCGATAACGTTCTGGCAATGTGGGCTGAGGACAGGAGTACGCTGTGTTGCAGTTTGCTATTGGTATTGCTTTCGAGTTTTTAATGGAATCAAATACGGATTGGGGTATTACTCTCAGAATAGATAGAATGATAGGTACAATGATAACTACTTGAACAATACAGAGTCATTTTACCATAAAGGCTACTTGGTGATATTTCGATACTTTGTCGTTAGACAGTTGGAATTCGGGACAGAAAATCGATCAGGTACACTTTTGATTCTTTTCTTTTCCAAATGATAATATGAGGTCTATTATGAATTGTTGTTAAGATGCTTCTTCCCACCCTCCACCCCGTTACGCCATTTGATGTTTCCATATCAATTTAAGCTATAGAAAAATGTCTTAATTGCTGTACTGAAAAGTGGTTTTCTTTTACAAATTATTTCAGTTCAATTTAATTTTACGAGAATATAGTCGGGATATTATTTTAATTCATACTTGTGCCTACAACCGTTTTAATTTTATATACGGCAGCCTGATATTTCATGCTATATTTACCATGAGAAAATACGCTACACTCTTCAAGGTTCGGAAGAAAAATGAATTGGCGCACCAGAAGCATAGGGAATCAGCCACAACTCCCGATCTCGAGGGAACCAATGGAAACCCCCCAGTCCAGAGATAACATCACTCGTTTCGCACACCCGTTTCCATGACTACTCATGTTTCATTTTGCCCCGGCGACACGTCGCTCTATTAGGTGACTCGAGAAACCGGTCGCGCAGTCAGCAGACTTGAGTCTCTATACTCCTGGAAAATGAAATAAGAACACCATGAAGAAAATAACTGAGAAATACCAAAGTTCCACAGAACCCTACGAGAGGGCAGTTAATGCGATGATCAAAAGCGCAGCGCTGCGGGAAAACCAGAAATCGCGTTATCAGCCGTGGAATGTTGCAAGTTTCGCAGCAGTTGCTGGACTTCAGAGCCAGTAACAGCCAGTTTGCCTTGCCAAACGGACCTCCATCTGTGTCTCCAACATTATTAGCATGCCGCGACAGCGTAAAATTGCACCGTTTGTGCAATTGACGGAGTTTGAACGAGGGCATATAGTGGTTCAGGAGGCTGGGTGGTTATACCGCAAAATTGCGCAACATGTGGGGCGAGAAGTCTCCGCAATGCATCGGTGTTGTTGCCGGTGGTCAGATGCACGCCAAGACCGTCGCATTTTACGAAGTGCCGTATCGGACCACACCGCGACTTCACAACAAATTAGGGTCACTGCTGCTCCGGGGGTGTCAGCGAGAGCCATTGGAAACTGTCTCCGTGAAGCAGGGCTAATATCATGCGTGCCTTTTGGGCGTTTTCCGCTCACGCACCAACATCGTGCAGCTCACCTCCAGTGGTGTCGCGTAGGCGTTTATGGAAGGACGAATGGCGACTTGTCATAAGTGATGAGAGTCGCTTCTGCCTTGGTGCAAATAACGGTCGTATGCGTGTGGAGCGTCGTACAGGTGAGCGCCAACGCCTGGAGTTGACAGAGACACACAGGGCCAACTCCTATCATCATGGTGTGGGGAACCATATCTTACAATGGCCGTTCTCCTTCGGTAATCGTAGAGGGAACATTGAACAGTGAACGGTACATCCAAAACATCATTCAACCAGTCGTGCTACCGTTCGACACCAACGAGGCGGTATCCTTTTCCAGCAGGACAATGCATGTCCACAGGCATCCCATGCCACCCAACTTGCTCTTAAACTACCCTGGCCAGCACGATCCCCATATCGGTCCCCAATAGATCATGTTTGGGACTGGATGAAATCTTATTGCGCGCTCTGCATGAGCGGCAGGAAAACTGTCTCAAATGAGGAATCAGGTACAAAATGCACGTCATTCCATTCCGCAAAGACTACATTCGTCACTTCTACGATCGTCTCCATGGGCGAATTGCAGCTTGCACTGCTGCAAAAGGAGGGTAAACAGGGTACTAGCTCTGACATTTCACACGCCCTGTCGCTAGACTCATATGCGTATGGCTCTGTCGGTGTGATCATTTGTTGTATACGTCCTCGAGAATATGTCAATAAAATTTCCTTCTGGTGGGTTCACGAATTCATGGTGTTCCTCTTTTCATTTTTCAGTAGTGTATATGTGAAAGCATTCTGGAAGACTCCATTAAATACCATGTTAAACTGNAAAGCATTCTGGAAGACTCCATTAAATACCATGTTAAACTGAAAGGAGCGATGTGTACACGAGACCTGTTACCTAATGTGAATCGGCCATAAGAGGATTTGAAGGTTTAGTGCCCCTAGGCAGTAGTAAATATAGTGCCCATCGAGAGCGTATTTTCTATACATATATTTTAAATATTTATATATTATGCATATGATATAAACAAAGTAATGATTATATGTTTTTTTATTTATTATAAGGTACCAAGTATTAAATACATAATAACAACCTAGAATTTAAAAAATAAACTTACCTAAAACACTTGTAACTTAGTTAACTCATATAATTTTCAGGGAATCTTGAAAATTTTATTTTAGAGAGCATTATAAAAAACAAAATGTATATTTAAAGATCAAACATTTTTTTCAAATCTTATTTTTTCCCGTCACTTTCTTTTGACGCTCCCAAAATCTTGCGGCCCTAGGCAATTGCCTATGCCTAAATCCGCCTCTGGAAACGGCACTTAACCTGAAATATATTCCTGGAACGCCGTAATTAGTTTAGAGGTGCAGAAGCTGTGTGCAAATCATTGTGATTGCGATTTTGCGTCTACTGTGAGCTTTACAAGCGTCTATTCCGGTTTTTTAAATATTTTTTTGAGGTGACTAGTTGATACAAAATCATTAACCTTTATCGTTTCAGAGTGAAACGGCTGGAAGTAAGTTAAAAATATAAAAAAAGTGGACTGAGGAAAGTTTGAAACACTCGGTAGTTACGATTAAAATTACTGCGAGATAGACAGCTGAGGTCAGATAAAATTATACAAGAAATCTCTACGCCATGAATGGTTAAAAGTAGTTTTCTGAATGACAAAATATGCTATATTTTATTCTGGTCTACTATTTAGCACAATACATTTATAATGGTTCACTAATAATTTTCAAGTACTCGTTTAAGTTGGAATAACGGAATAATTATGATTATTAAAAAAATTATTACCGTTTTTAATTTCAAGTTCCAATGTCAACTATCGATTAACTCATTTTCGAAAGTGTCGACTACTGATGCTGAACTTGAGTTTTAGAAAATGTATTTTTAGTAGAAATTTGTTGTATTTTATTGTAATTACCAGTGAGAAAGAAGAAGTTGACTAAGAAGAAGAAAAAAGCGAAACTGCAGCCTCAGGTTTCAACAATCAAACGAAATAAAATTACATTTCTAAGACTTTGCGCTTAAGATGAGCACTAGAAAACTTATTTAAAAAAATATATTTGAATTTTTTTGAGAAAAATTCTTCTTCTTGTGTGTTTGATTGTTAAAGTGTATTATATACAATTTGATAAATCGAAAAAGTATTTATGAATGATGCATCAACTGTTCATAGCTGTAATAATAATAATAATAATAATAATAATAATAATAGATAAAAACGCATTTGAGAGAGAAGTGATTGGAATACATTACTTCAAACAGGATAATCAAGAACTGTACGCAGAAGTGATTTAAAGAGGACGGTAACGACGATTTATTGCAGAATACCTTTCAATGTTCTGCAACATAAAAATTTTCGATATTAACTCCTAACGAATAACGTTCGCGATTGCTTGACTGAAACCACTATGCTTGATCATACAATATCTCATTACGTCTCAAATGCACTGTTCGTGCTTTGTGTGAAGTATCAAAAATTGTTCAATTTAATTATGCGTCCCTTTTTAAATGCATAAAATTTAGTTATCTTGATTTTTTCGGTAGATTCGTGTGTAGGAAGAATGCTCTTAATTTCAAAATGCCACAAGTTATCAACTTATCACATGTATGACTCTCCCTTAAACGATTGTTCTCTTGAAGTTAAATTATGATGGTATCGATAATTTCATGGTATGAAGAAGTACACTACCATAACACCTCTCAAAGAATATGCTTATTTTCACCCTTACGAAGGTAATTTGATAAGTAACACGACATATTAAAAAATACTAAAAAATCAATCATCATCAAATTTAATGAATTATTTGCTTTATGCATTTAACAAAGATAAAGACCACATTTAAATCGTAAAATTTCAATGAATAGTTTCGGTTGTACAAGAATTCTAATAAAATGGTACAGCCGCATCATGCAGCGGAAGCGAAAATTCGATCGCCGCGGCTCCCGCGAGATGGTGCAGTGTATGCAGTAAACTTTTGTATTAAATTAGTGTCATTATGGATTTGAAAAACTAGGATGCTGAACATGTTTTCAAAAACCATCAAGTAAAAGTATTTTGATCTTATAACATAGATAGAATTTATTTTTTCCTGAGTAAAATATCCTAAGAAAACACCCGAGCAACGTCTGGTAATCAGTCAGTAATTGAATATTATGGCATACTTTTTTGGTTGTCAGTTTTAGGTGATTTAGATTGAATGTTTGCTAGGAAATTTAAATCAAATATAATTAATATTAATTAATAATTTAAATCAAATAAACCTCTGTGGATCATTGATCATGAGTTATGTAGTAACAACCGCTGAAATTTATGTTTTATAAAATTCATGTGTAATTTGAATCCAATTTCATCAATTAATGAAAATAGATGAAAGTGTAGGAAATAGTGATATCCTCTTTCTAGATTATTAGAAACATGTCGTAACAAATTCGTATTAAATACGTAAAAACAATTCTCGCATCTGTGTTATTGTGTTGAAATCCGTGATGATGAAGCTGTAACGATTGAGGTGGATAGATTAGAAATGTGGTGGAGGAACTAATGCGGGAGGATGAAGTAATCAAGCAGATATAGAAGGAAACGCTGAGGTCTGAGGCGTCTATGGTTTGCGAAGGTCGGAGAGAAGAGGATGAGGACAAGGAGAACAGCGTGCGCAGAATTAGCGAGCGAGGTGGAGGAGGAGGGGGGAAGTAGTTGGTCGCGGGTGTGGAGGTGGGGGCGGGGGTGTCTCCGTAGGCGGAAACGTCAACAGCACCAGCGGCGGCGGGGTCGACGGCGGCTGCCTCCGTCGCCGCTGCAGCGCCGAGAAACACGCGCGCGAGTCAACATTTGTCGCGCACTCGGCACACAGCGCATATTACTCTGCGCCGCATCGCCAGCCAGCACCGTCTCAAGCCGCCCTCGCCTCACCTCTCCGTCGCAACACGATTGCCGACGCTTGCCATCGGGGCCTTAGATTAGATACAAGGCTCTGGATTCAAGGAGAAGGTACCTTTTAAAGAGAGACACAAATTCCTTCTGCAAATAGCACCTTCAAATGCGTCTTATTACGAAATTGTACATTTATGAAAGCGCCAGTCATCTATTTTAGAATTCAACTTGTCAATCACAAACACTCTTTTGTGCCATTGCATTTACATTTCATGTACAAAAATACTTTGTTATATAAATATATTAATATCAGGGGACTGAACTACGCTCGGATTTACATTCATTATAAAAATAATTTTAAATAAATTTCTAGTAAATAAATTTATACACATTTGATGTGTTAATCTAATGTAATTTATGTTAAACACATATTTAAAAACAAAAAATTGTTATATATTTGTTTTTTTAAACTTGTATTATTATTATACTAAGGGACAGAGCAACACTCGCATATAACAATATTTTCAGGTAAATTTTTAATGAATGAATTCTTATTTTACCGATGAATTAGCATTTCTTATGATACCGATGATTATCCACGTGTCACGGAGCGGCATCCTCACTACTGAGAAGTAAGTGTGTTATTTATCATTTCATAGTCATCGGTGGCGAGTATTGTGCGTTGCATTCCACAGAACTGTCAAATGTCACGAGGTCACCTACACAGAAATGTAGGTAAGCGTCCAGCAGATGTATCTCAGACAATAGGAAAGGAACTGTATTTCGTTCACTGACGAAAGTCGATTTAAATTTACAATTATTGCTAATATAATAATTGTATAAAACGATTTTACACAAGTTTTATACTTATGCCATTAGATTCCTGATATTAAAAACCCTCTAAATATCAAGTCTCGGCAAAATCTCACCACAGGTTTACGAGATAGCCGATTTAAACTTACAATTATTGTTCGTATAATAAGAGTAAGATTTAAGTCGATATTTTTCATCTATTATACTTACATATATCGTACTACCTTATATAGTTGGACTCCACAAAATATTTATTGTAAACTATTTATGAGTATTTTCTTTCCCTTAATAATACCCAATACACCTTTTAACAACAAATGAATANCTTACATATATCGTACTACCTTATATAGTTGGACTCCACAAAATATTTATTGTAAACTATTTATGAGTATTTTCTTTCCCTTAATAATGCCCAATACACCTTTTAACAAGAAATGAATCTTTTCGACAAAGAAACTGTATGGATAATATGAAACGTGAGCTCAATTTAAAGAAACAGTGACAAGCAAATTCGAATGTTCATCTTATTCATCTTACTGAAACCAAAGTACAGAGAGGTCGCGACTTTCACTTGACCATAATCAAGATTTGGGCTATGGATTACGGATGGATGTCAGAGCACGCGATCCAAACACGAGAGAGCGTGATACGTGTCGGCGAATTCTGAAAATATCTTAAGTACGTTTAGTGGGACGTTTCGTAATACAAAGGTTGGTATTAACTTCCATACTTTTTATGAGAAGTCAACCATTTCAACTTTAGATAATGTTTTACACTTTCAACTTTTCTTTATTCACGCCAGATTAAAGTATGGAATATCCTCATTGTACAGATCTTAAAAGGTCTACAGGAAGAAGGTGATAGCATGTACTGTCAAGGTATGTTCTATTCCGAACTCGAACTAAAACGACTTCAAATTTTTTCTTGCACACAAAAATTAATTTTTGGTTGTGATATAAAACAGTTTGTAACACATTAAGTTTTTTAAAGCAATTTTCGGTCATTTTTGTTGCACTAATATTCCAACAGGAATATTTGTTTTTGGTAAGGTTTAATTTCCAGCGTTCGACTTCAACTCCAAGTAACTCGCAGGCTGATTTTCCCTCCTAAAACCGCATCCATCGGATGATGCCCTAAATATTAATCAATGTATGGTTTGTACGGTATATGTTGTGAATGCGGATAAGAATGTATTGGTTATATCTAAGCGCGTACCTATACGATTAAGAAAGCCTTAGACATTGGATCACCATGGTAAAATCTTCTAGCCAAAAGGTTTCACAACCGAGAAATAAGCACTTGTAATCATTAGCCATAAACTCTAAGATTAACTTGACAGTCACATCTGTGGAGGCATAATTGTCTCGTACACCCAATTTGTATTCATCTGTTATTGTTGTCGCGGCACTCTTTACTTTCAATGTGCCAAAGACCGGACATGTATTTTGACCTCTTCTAAAATTGAATTCCGATGGTGAGGTTTTATTTTAGGCAGATTTGCGACACCTACCCTCGTTCGCTATCACTGATCAAATGGAGCTTCTGTATGCACGCACCACACACACTCATTTTGGCCGGAACACGCACAGTATATCTACACAGGTTTACCTGTCAAAAAATATAAATTTTTTCAACTATTCAGATCGCCCATGAAGTTGGGGAAACCTGTATAGTTCTGTCTCTGAATTTCCTGTGTATATTTTTTGGTTTAATTATAATCCATTACGTATACCCTATCGAGTATGACCTACCATACATGTAAAGGCAACTTCTTCACCTACGACAACAGACAAAAACGCATACGATGATACCAAAGATACCACAATTATACCGAAGACACTGGAGCAAAAATCTTCAAATCATCTGAATTTCCTATGGTTTCATTTGAGAAATACTACAGCAGGAACATTAGTGACTAAAACACTGCTGAGTTACAATTGCCTATTGCAAGTGTGTTTCGTGAGTCGGGGTACCTTGATTCGAAACGTCTCTGAGAAGAAACTATAAAAGTACTGAGCTGTAATCAAAAGCTATATAAAAGCTATCATTATAATAATGTCTACTATCGTTGTATTTACTAATTTATTTTCTATTTAGTCCCTTATTTTTATGGTGTGACGAGTTTCAGGTCATAAGGTCTGTTATTCCACCATATCACATGATATGAGCAAACCCACGCTCTTCCACACAGCTGTGCCTGCGGATCGTAGACGCTATCCTGACGCCACGGTCGCCGGTGTACTGTTATACACCATCACTTTTGTTATGAACATTACCTCCTTATTTGAACATAAGATGGTTTCTGACATCCCCGAATATAATTCTTTCCTAACGATTTCATTAAAATTGAAAAATGATATCGAACGCGAGGAGATGCTCTCGAGAATGATTACGGCTCTGAGGAAATATTGACTCGATTGATTAGTCATAAAAAACTAACGCTCATCACTAAAAACGTTGAATCCATAGATATCCCACGAAGCAATGCTGTTTGAGAACTTGATTAATGGATTACCACATCATTACGCTTCCTTCTTGCAATGCTTATCTTGTCGTTACTTTCATCGTGCTGATGTCTGATTCCCTTTATATCAAAATCCATCTCTGGCAGCGAGCGGCAATAGCGAGAGAAGAGTCAGTCACAAGCTCATTGCCCAAGGCCTAGGTTCTCTCCGCCGCGCCGCGCCACCTAGAGACAGACAGGGTGAGAGAGTCCTTTGATCAAGTCTTCAAAGGGAAGCGAAGAGCTATTCCCCACGACCGTTTCACGTTCTCCCATAATTCAATTAATTTAGATAAGATAACTTCATTGTACTCATTATAACTTCATATTTCTTGAAATATGTCGATCAATAGTTACATTTTAAACGTGAGCACTCGCCAAAGCCTGACATCAAGTCATTGAATAATCGATGGTTAAGACGACATCCAAATGATTTCATTCTGAGTATGACACTGCTTCACGAAACATAGGAAAAGGCCTTCAACAAATGTAAGTACTCACATGGTAGGATCTATGGCGACGTTAATGAAACATGGTTGATGAAAATAATATTTGTTTGTAATTTAGGTCTAATTAATATATCATGATATTTAAAAAAAGAATTCACACTCTCAATGTCCGGATTCATGTTTCAGCTATCTAATTCGCAAAGATTACTTTTTGAATTTTTTAATTATTTTTATAAATTGATTATTGTTTAAGTAATAGTATTTACGTTGTATTGTGTTACCTACTAGTCGAACGTGAAATAGCAGTCATTTCCGATTCCATCGCATTCGTAGAAATAGGATAAAATATCATGAAGTTATTCTTCATTTTTGGAATTTCTACGCCACGGTTAAATGATATTGAATTGTAATACTTTAAAAACATAAGAAATAGATACCGTATGTAAATTAATAATAATTTATTTCACTGTCGGATATATTCAGAATAGAAGAGCGTTCGAATTCATATTATGCTCTTGCAAATATTTGACAGGAAAGATTTTAACATAATAAAGATTTAATATCTTCATTCCAATGTAATCCAGTACGTTTTTCATTCATATGCTGGAGATGTGCTTCTTTAACTGGAACGAGACATATTAATAAAAATTACTCGGTGAATTTTGGAAACTTCATCCTCGCAGCGAAACATGTTTTGCAAGCAGAGTAATCTCTTTTTGCCCGTGTAAAGTACCAAGCAAAATGTGGAGCATCGGAAATTTACACCGGCGGAAAGGAAATGCAACTGGGCAAAAAAACGAGACAGCATCGCATCGACTAGTGCATGAGTGGGGCAGGGGGATGAAGTGAGACTCTGCTACTGCAGAGAGGGAAGAGGCGGAAAGGAAGATTTCAAGATTTACGCAGCCAGCACTCCTACTCCGGCTCCGGATTACAGGCTTCACAGAAAGGGAGACTCGCAAGAGGAGCAGACGCCTGCCTCGTGCATCTCTTTTACTTTCTCTGTCCTCTTCTTGGTAATGGAAACCTCCTTCTCATATCCTAAATGGTCGGATTCCCGCTCTTCCATCTGCGTATGTCCACTTGCTTTGGGGAAGATATTAGAATGCATTGACTCAAGATTTTTAAGCAAATTTAATAATAACAAGCACTGGGACGTTTCTTTCTTTCTTGTTTTAAAGCTTTACAAAAAAATTAAAATGCTGGAAGTATATTTTTACTTTCCTGATGTCTTTTTGTCTTCATTTTGCTTACGAGTAGTTTTCATGTCATCCTCATTCTGGACCACAATTAGAAATGAGACAATGTGATCATGGTAAGAAGAGGCAAATTTTTTCTAAACCTTTTCGTTTTCATATCCTAGCTCTGGACATGTCAGAAGTTGCATGCAATGTTCACTCAAAAGAATCTGTTGGCTTAGGTATATGAAATTATCTTTTTAGGATATTATTTATGGTTTGATGAGGTATCGGATGCGTAGTACAATAGTATATATTTTCTTTAATTGAAAAATGTCTTGAACTAAAAATGAACATTTTCAGGCTACGAAACTTAATATGAAGAATATTTTCAGTTGCAATGAAATTATACAGAAAATGTTCCGAGGAATAAAGAAAGATAAACGTGGAAAAATGATGCAAAACAAACTGGAAACATTTTTTTTCTTCAAATTTTGATAAATATTTCAAATTTTATAATAAATTCATAAAAGGTTATTTAGTCGAATATCTTTCAGTGCTCAGTGTTTGAACAAAAATGCTTTCTAAATAGTGAATTTCTACTGAGAAACATATAGTGTCCTATTCATTAGATAGAAATATGTTTTTTCTTCTTCCATTCTTGACATCGTGGTCGCTTTTAACACCTAAGACGCCTTATTCCTTAGGGCTCACCCGGAGCACTTCCTTCAACATCTTCTCAGAGTACTTATTTGAACAAAAAATACAGTATTCTATTGTCATAATTAAAAGATCCAATTGTTGATAACATTCTCAAATGTCAATATATACCACAACAGGTCCCGAAGGTTCCCAAGGGGTTCACGGAGGGTAGAGCTCCGCAGTAACTTTACCTCGACACCAGAAGGAGGGGATGTCGGCATCTCTCTCCGACCGGTTTGACCCCAGGATACTAATTTTACAGCAGGTTCAGCAGGCCTGGGAGTCAGTCTGGATGTTGAGGTGTGATGAAAAATTTCCATCTCACCGGGGAAACCATCCAGCTAGCAAGTCAGTGCTCTACCCACTGAGCCACGCTGACTCCAGGTAACATTGTATTATGCAAATTATGTTCGTTTTTTGCAAATCTACTACAAAATTTATTCTTCCAAATTCTTATGCCACTATTTACTTGTATGGATGACGTGGTATTTCTTATAATCCACCACTTTAAGGCTAACATGTCAAATAAATTTCTGTCAACCCAGTGCCTTCATAGAGGTCACTCTATAATTCTCTTACGTGACTTCATGTCATGTGTTTGTTACAAGGATAAACAGCTTTAATGTTGCCGCAGTACCACCAAGCTTTCTAAAGAAATATATAATGTGTATCAAGGAGTAAAGATGAATACAATCATATAATAACACATCATGTTCGGTCATAATGCATTTTATAATCATCGATCATCAAAATTTCATTTGTATTTTGTTTCTTAGTCGAGTGTCTTTGGCGCAAAGTGTATTACTTTGTAGTATTACTTTCTATACATCACTTTTATTAAAGTAATGTTAATTTTATATTTGTTATAGCACAAAGTGCATTACTTTTGAAGTAAAAATCCCCCAGTGGACTTATATCTAGTAAGTACGTGTTTGGCAAACACGGGGCCCCGAGCTGAGTCTGACATTACTTCCACTTACTTGTGCCTGACTTGGTCCCCTCTTGTTCTTTTCGATCCCGATGCTGGGGTATCTTTCATGTTCCTTTTTCTTCCTTAAAAAAAATGATATATGTAATGTTTTGAGATATGTTGATATTTGAGTTGTAATTCAGGAGGGTTTTTAGTGGGTATGGTTGAGTCATTCGACGAGTCCCATACGCGGGGAGAGTCATGTTGGCTCTCCCTAGTGCGTAACTGCATTTTCCCTACCTGTACAAGTTTGTAGGGCTCTAATAACCTCGATGTCGACGAGTCGTAAAGCTCCACAAAAAATGAAGTAAAAAAGTGCCTGCCTATGAAAAAAATAAAAACTCATTTTCTTTTTTCTTTTCAAGTTCTTTTCTGTAACTCATGACTTAAGGGAGCGAATTTTCTCATATACGTAGTTGATAACCATGCCACGTGTTAATGTTGTTACGTATATATTTATTTTTTTAACCCATTTACCAACTAGTGAATGTCCGAATTCGACTGGAGCTGTGTGTCAACGTGTTCGCAGGTGACATGGCATGTCAGCTTAAGTGAAAGTCTTAGTCTTAGCAGACCCTTATGCCGGAGCCTGGTCATGAATCGTTCGTCGCAAAAGACCATGAGCGCCTTATAAATGTTTATCATCATCCGTCGTGGCAGTTGGCATCCCACGTCGACACGTGGCAGCCACATAAACATGTTTTCGGTGGCAATGGGGGCGGGGCAGGTGCCTAGAGACTTGTGCAGCACTCTCAGTCGCGGGTGGCCGCGGAGCGCAAGGAAGGGGAGTCACGAGCTTTTACCTGGGCGCCCTTATCCCCACTACCAACCACCACCTTTGCGTCGCCGGCCCCAGAGCCCCAGCAGCCCTATGCCAGCTGGTGGCGTCCCACCGCACTCGGCGAAAAACATATCGACCTACGCTTAGGACCGGAGACGGATGCACCGCCGGAAGCCCCGCCCGCCCTACCTCCCACGCTTCCTCAGACGCCTTCTACCCTCCGCTAACACCCTTCTCTCTCTCTGCCCTATGGATGCAACGTTCGCTAAGATGTATCACTAAAATGCATCTGGATGATGAAATATTTCACACCGTCAGTTTAGAATTTGTATACGAAAAATACAAAAACAAGATTTCGCTTATTTTTCTTATTTTTCAACAAGATTTCGCTATATTTTATTTGATGAATTGTAAAAATATCATCTACAATCTAAATTATTAGGTTCGCAATTTTTTTCTGACTGAGTCTACATGTACAAAATTTTGTTTTTCCTTTTTTTGTGGGGAATTGAATAGATTGAACTCGACTCGTGATACGCACTCGCCGACACACAGAAGTAGGCTCAAGCCATCAGATATATCTGTCCTACGTATTTCATGGCTGAAAATATATATACTCTAGATTCTTAATTTTGTTTCAATACTGATTAATTTTTGTATCTTAAATATTTGTTAATTCTCTGCAAGCTTTAGTAATATTGAAAGTCAATATATTTTAACACCCCGTTTCCTTACATACGGATTTGTTTGACATCCTCTTTCATTTATTCTATTACACCATATTGATTGCCCCCTTATTCGTGTGACATGGAGAAATCTTTAACAGAGGAAACAATGCCAACCATTGAGTTTCTACTTCCTTTCCCTTTTTTAAGCCCCCCCCCCCCAAGAAAACCCCTAAATGATCATTTAAGTCTCCGTGACGCTTTACTGATTCTCAGTTGTTACAGAACATCTTCTGCACATGTATATACATCGCCTACGGGACTAGCATATGAACCCTCTGGTCGGAGTCATGAGATTCTCCCTGCTTGTCGCACGTTTCTTACAAGTAGTACGTTGCCTGCCACTGACAGATTACGATCTCTTTATATCTCCTACAAGATATTTTGAAATTTTCTCCTCTTTTTAAATTGTTTCTGCAATATTTTACCAGAGAACAGATACTGTTTTTTTTGCCCAGTTACGCAAGCAACTACGTGCGTTTTGCAAGATATGAGAAAAAATATGTTACTGAGCATACAGAACAAAATAAATAGGAATAATGACATTTTTGCTTAAAAAATGAGACACTTATCGTTAACACTAACGTTTACAAATGATATGAAATAAACTGTTCTTGGTAAAGGCCAATTTTTGATGTGGCAATGTTAAAAGTATTATAACCTTCTTTGAAGTATCATATGAAGATCATAATTTATATTGCAAGTACTAGTTTGACTCATCTTAAATCCCTTTAACGCTGCATTTTTTACTTCCACTTTCCAATTATATACGGGAAAAATAAACAAATCGCTGAAAAGTTTACTTTGTACATTTTCCACATCACAAAACATGGATGAGTGAATTAAATCCAGATGAGTGAATTTTCTGTTTTGAGATGTTCAAAACTACGTAAAATAGATCAGATGTTGGTACTTTGATGGGATGAGATGAAACCGAAGTCTTGTATTTCTTGAAAATCGAATGCAATATTTTGATGTCTAAATTTTAGAAAGTTCTTCACATACAACAAACCTTGTATTTAAAAATGCTACTATTAATAATTGGAGATCACGAAATCCATCATTACTTATATATTGTATTTGAAACTTTTTTTTTCCACGTACAGCACAAATTTCGAGTGATAAAGGAAAGTACTTCAAAATACCAATTTTATTTAATATGAGATGGTATTCACATTTTTTATCGGAGCAAATATCTGAAAGTGACGCAATAATGCGGGATTTAACTTTCGTACTTTCACAATGTATTTATCAAACGAAAGGAAATAATAAAGTTTACGAAGATTACATCGACGTACCTTGTACTAAAATTCGGTGAGAAATTATTTCGATGTATCGTACTGTATTAAAGATGGAAGAAGTGAAATATGCAGATTAGCTATGAAGTTGAAATAAATTGATGAATTAATACAAATATTAGCAGTATTGATGTGTGGAGGTTAGATATTAATTACATCAATGACAGTTATTTATATCCTAATGGCGAAGATACGGTGTATCTGTGTAAGCGAGGGTTATATACCAGGAAACTGAACCTTGCAGCGTTTATTGGGAAGAAATCCTTCATGTACATCTTCGTGAATTAGAGGAGGAATCGGATGGGAGAGAACGAAGAACGAATTAGCGCCATGATGCTCTTTGGAATTAGACACACAACATATTGGACAACAAATTATCACTTCCGAAAGCCGCTTGTGTTGTAATCCCTGAACCCCTCTAAGTGGATACGGTTGGAATTATTGAATTCACATTCGCGAAAAGCCGAGGTCCGCCATAGCAGATTAGGGAACTGATGCAATGCGAAATAACCAATGCCAATTTCTCTCTCACTTCCATATTTATCAACTCGAATACCACAGTGAATACTTAAATTGATGTTGTCACTACTATGAAATACATCTTTCGTACAATCCAATCCTGTTCATCATAACTGTGTTGAATATATCCTAAATGAGTGGTTTAATGTGGCTAACTAAGAAGTTCACCATAGAATAATTATATAACTTAGTTCGGAGTGTTGTGTCATATTACGGATAGCTAGAGGGTTCTTTCAAGATTATTTTGTACAATTTAGAATTAATAAATAAGTTACACATAATAATTCCAATAAAAATATTAGTTACTCAATACAAAACACCTCCCTAGTCTTTCGTTCCTGACTATCCTATACCGTAATCTATGAAAATGAATTCAATATTCATGTTACTTCCGAGAGTTCGGGAAAGAGGAAATCAATGTCATGGATATCCTTTGTCCCACTCTCACAGGAATTTAATATATAAATGAACAATGCACATTCCAGTTTCATCAAACAAATTCTAGCGTGTAATGTGAGACAACTCTTCAATATGCAAGCAGAATAAGGAAATTGTTGTACCTCAAGTAGAAATGATTTAACAAAAAATGAAATATGAACCATCGCGTTGAAATTGGTCTCTAACATCAAAAGGACTGTGAAATCTGATTTGGAATGTCAAAATAAGAAAATACATTTCATGTACAATAATTTAAAGAATGAAGGATTATATACGCAATGGTGAATGTCACAAATATGGTAGGAAATTGAAAATATCGTTGAACGTGCAGAAAATCGTGTTAGTTGCTCCCTAGCCTTACAGATTGTTAATAATAATCTATTATATTTATAACATCAAAAATAATAACTCATATTGCATATTTGATACAAAAGTTACGGGATTTTCCTCACTATATTTATATAAACTTATTATACTTAGTTTGACTTGAGTTTTCACTGACATGTATTTCACTTGATAATGGTGCCTATGGATACCGAAACGTCGTGAGTTTAAAAAAATCAAATTTTTATATTGTTCTGGTTTTTTACTTAGTGATGTTTTTCAAAAAAATAAATAATTATCTGCTAAAAAAGGTCGTAAATTATTTACTTATTTACTTACTTACAAATATCTATGATAAGGATATATAACAATGTTTTTAGAATCAAAATCTGAATTTGAATTCTTAATAGAATTGTTGTGTTTGAATTGGTAATTAAGCCAATGAATTCTACGCTGGATATTTTTGTGAATAAATTTTAAGGAATACGAATTAGCTACTAACATGTTAGTTACAATATTCAAATTATTTTGTTATCTTTTATCTGAAAGAAAGATGGCCTTGTCAACCAGTTACTAAAAATAGCTCTCTTTTGTGTTAATGAGTGACTCTATAAGAGAAAGTAAAAATTCAAGACTCTATAAGTGCAAGTTAGTTTTTGGAAACAATTGAAATGTAGTTTATTAAAATTATAGTGTATTGTTATATCTAAAAAAATTAATTTAAAATATTTCTCTTCTTCAAAAGTAAATTTTAGTTTAGGATGGTATGAATTAAAAACTGTAGTAATATCATCAATCTTGTTAGTATGCACAATATAAAAAATGTCATCCACATATCTAGCGTAGGTAGAGGGGTCAAAATCTAAAGCGGCAATACATGAATTTTCTAGATCTCTAATAACTTCAAGGGGAAAAGGGTTACCCATTGGTAACCCTCCTGATTCATGGAATATTTTTTTATTGGAAGTAAAAAATCGTAGAGCCAAGGATAAGGTTAATGGAGTTAATCAATTCATCTTTGGGTGAAACACAATTATTTTTAATGTTATCCCACCTTTCTTCACTACTCTCAATAACCAGTACATTGGGCAAGTTAGTAAACAGTGAGACTATGTCAATCGAAATCATTTTGTGGTTATTGGGTATAACTTATTTTTCCTATTTATTTATAAAATCTAAACTGTTTCTAGCTGAGAAATTGGGTGCTGTTAACATTGGAGCTAATACACTGAGAATGAACTTGGAAAATTCATAATTCGAACTGTTAATACAAGAAACAATAATTATGTAGTTTGAAAGAATAGTTTGTCTTGAGCTTTTATTCTTATGTATTTCACTTGATAATGGTGCTAATGGGTACCGAACGTCAAGAGTTTTTGAAAAAATTTCAAAGTTTGTATTGTTCTGTTTTTTTACTTAGTAATGTATTTCTTAAAAAATATATATTCTGCTAAAAAAGGTCGTAAATTATTTACTTATATTTCACTATTCAGACGAAGATGGACTGATTTTACTATATTGTTTAAAAGAGATCCTATACTCTGTTTATCGATGAAAAAAAAAACAATAAAATATTCACTATTCTTCTTAAAATTATTTTTACGGGCTTTAGTAACCTCCATTTTCGGTACATGTGTTACAAAATCAACATCATATTACAATGGTTAATTTTTCTCTACAATTAAATCTAAATAGTAAAACGTAATTATTCATTTGACAAGTAAATGATGCGTGCCCTCAATGAAATTAAAATAAAGATAAAGGACTACAGTTTGATCGAAAGTAGAAACAATTTCTAAGATACAATAACTATTTAAAGTGCTAAGTAATTGCAAATGTTACGTATAATTCTAAGTTAAATTTAAAAAATACGAATCGAATGTTTTGATTTCATTCAGTGAATATTGTATAATTGTTGAAACTGGGCAAATAATTTAGCCTACGTACACAGTTAAATATTGAAAAATATTAAGAAAGTTTTTCTGTATCAATTTATCTTGTTTAAAAATGAGTTATCTACGCAAACGTGAGATTGTACAAGTAAACGTGAAACCAGATGATTATACCCATAAAACGAGCCGTTAATATCATAGGATCATAGAAATTTGCATTTTCTCACACGCAAAGTTCAAAGGCATTAGCAAAATTATTTGCAAAAGGTATCGTTGACTCTAACTCAAAATTTACTTCATTTCAAAGCAGTGATAAATCAATTGAATAACTTTTGATTTGCATTAGAGTTATCATGTAAGATAAATATCTATTTCATTAAGCTTAAAAATGAATGGTGGATATTTGAAAACATTGATTCTACTACTAATATCAGAGTTAACCTGACATTTTTTCGATACAGTGTTTCAATGATCCGACAAGGTAGTGTGAACAGCATAACGCAGTGTCATGTCAAATATATGGTGGAGTTACCGTGGCAATGAAATATTTCATTTACTTAGCGGCAAAAATATTTACCGGGTAAGGTCTTGAGAGATATAAAAAATGGTATAAAAATGGTAAAGGGAAGAAAGAAATTCATAGTTGTTTAATTTGTGGAAGAAAATTTGATCGAAATAATATCTCTAAATAAATGTTTTAATACTGACCGAGAAATAAATTAACATTCATGTTAGATGCATGCAGTCAACTGTCTGAAAAGTTTTCTTTTCGTAAATGGTTAGAGATAATGTATAACTCTTGTTAAAATTACTTATTATTTATTTCTAAAAATACAAACTACTTATTATTTATTTGTAATATTAAATAGACATTTTCGGAGAAAGTAGATGTGAATGTGATGAAGTATGGTAGAATATGAATTTTTGACAAGATACGTTTGGAGTACACATACCATTACATCATTCTGACATGACCATTTCAACCTTCTGCATTTAATCGACCTTGCCAATTTTTCAAAAATTTCCTATCTATGCGATCATTGAAACCAGAAATTTCGATTTTCTATAAATATTCATTAATTGCGTAAATGTATATTATTTAACTAAAAGAATGAAAAGTTTAAAGTCGCATATTCAAAGTACACAGTGAGTGAATGAACAGTTAAAATTAACAAAGAAAACACGTGTACCTGCTCATTGTCCCCGAGGATACTACCTCGGTCCTGAGCAATGCACTGTGGCCTCAACAGCTCAGTAGGAAGTGGGCGTTAGCGCCTGAGGTAATGACCAAACCAGTATCCGCACAACGCTTATGTACGACGGGTTGTCGCCATTTTTCGGCAGGCGCTCTCTTGGAGTGTGAAGTACATTATGTTGAGCTAACAAATGGCAAGTTGGCCCTCACGGACCTTATTTGCGTAAGGCGGTATTTGAGCACGTAAATAATAGGTTAAGTTGCCAATGCAGAATGGAACTTGCATCATTGTAAATTTAATGAGTTCTTTGGATGCTGCATTACAGAAACTGTGAAACAATGATTCAAAAACTATTTCTACAACTACAAAATACTCATTAAAATTCTATTAATGTTCAATAGAAACAATACAATTATTTATTAAAAGTTATATTGTTACAATTTCATTTTACTTTTATTCCATTTCGTATGATAATTAAAATCTTTGGGAAAAAGTTAAAATTTGGGGCGCATGATTTCATCATTGGAGTGAATTCAAATTGAATTAAATAATTTTTAGCTAAAACATTTGTTTGTTTTCAATATTTAATACATTATTGATTGGTTAAATCCTTCAACGGGATAGAGAATGCTTTCATTTTGATGTAAAACTATTCCCAACAGAAAATAATTTATATAAGATATTTTATTGAATGTGAGTAAAAAGCTATTTGATTATTTTTTCAATAATTATAATTTAGAGTGAAACATAGCTGAACAATACCGTACAAGTTAATTCGTTACGAAAAAAAGAAGTCGAAATAAACCTTTCAAACGTACCTTCGTTCTATGTCATCCATGACCATGATACGTTGAGTCGCTTCATAAACATCCCCGTGTGTCGATACCGTAACAATCAGCGTAAACGAATATCAGGGTTGATTATTTGAATCATATAACAGTGTTAACACGTGAATTCATCGAGCACACATTACTTAAGCACAACATGACACGGACTATTCAACCACATTGCAGGTGGACATACGCGCTTGCAAACGACAGCTAGTTGCCCAGAATTTGCGTAGCTGAATAATGTATTATCTATTCGCACCTCCCTTGAGGGCAGAAGTTCCAAATGTGTGGGATATGCATCCATGTTGGAACCGAACGAGAACCATATACAAATTAACTGGAAATGGGACAGGACAAAAATGTGAATAACATCGAGATTCGATTTTATTTCTGAAAGTACGAACTGTATAATCCATTTAAATTTTAACCCGTTAAAGAATATTCGTGGATACATTGAGATAGAAAAGTTAAAAGACACACATGGAGCAAATTAAAATTGAAATACTCTCACATCGAGTAATAAAACACTTCATCATGTTTGGAAAAGAAAGCTTGTCATGTCATCATTACCGTAATTAATTTAGTACACCTCAATCAATTTTCGAGTTCATTTGGTGGAACACAGCTAATTAAATTTGGATTCACTATGTAAAAACGGAGAATGAATCCCGAAGGTACATTTTACATAATAAGTAAAAAATATTTAAAAACAATATTAAAAATATACGAGAATAATAAAAATATACAATATATTACGTAATAATATTAAAAATATATATTAATGGATGAATAAAAAGTGAAAATTGAAAAAGTTAAAGTAATATAATTTTTTAATAAAATGAATAGAACGAGTAGAACCATCTTACTGTGGCACTTTCCGATACAAAATAGGGAAACGTATGCATAATGTTATATTATGTTAGAATTATATTGGACTAAGTATATGTCACACTCTAGTTCCTTAATATAGTATTAATTTCATTATAAGTAAAACTTAGGTATGTAACACATAATGACGAGTAACCAAGTATTGGAAAAAGTAATGAGATTGATTCAAATGAAGTTTAAGAGAAAGGGAGCGAGAGAAATTAAAGGAGCCTGCGATCATAGTGTAAGAGAAAAAGAAGTTTTATTAACACGAAACATTTGCTGTAAGTGAAGTGTTTGTGGAGTTGGAACGCAAAGAACGTCTCGTCTCCACTGTCAGTGTGTGCTGCTTGAGAAATTCTTGGAGCGAGGGATGGCGATGGAGGAGGTCACAGACGGGTCGACTTGGAGCGAGTGATTATGCAAGGTCCATTCGTCTCGCTGGACGTCTGCAGTGGCGGTTACAGCGTGGGCGTGGCTGAGGCGAAGGACGCAAGAGTCGTTAGTCAGTCCGTCAGCCGTTAGTGAGTCCCTCAGCCTTCGTTTGTTTCTGGAGCAGAGGACCATCCTCTTCGTGACGTCATTGTTTGTGGATCCGATGGCCTTTCGACGTCTGTTCTCTATGACTGCATGACACTGCGATTGCTTCAATGTCATCAATACAAACACACAGTGTATTCGGTACTACTGGTCCAAGTTCAGTTCATGACCGTCTACTTTCTAGTCTTTCATTGCTTTGTAACCTAGTACGATTCAGCTTACATCATCTCTTTCAATGTACAATAGTTCAAATGCTATTGCGATCTACTGGCTATGTAATAACTCCAGAAAGCATTTTAAGTATTTATCCCACTCGACATTACTACACCAATTCATTTTTAAGTCCTTTCTTCTTTGATAATCGGAAGTAAATTCATGTAAATGTTTGGAAATCATATTTAAACATAACGTGGAGGAGTCTGATCAGGTTAACTGTGTAAAGAAAAAAATCTTGTAAGTCTCTAAATGAACTAAATTTTAAAGAAAGGCAGTAATACGACGACAAAAAAATAGCATGCCCTTATTAGGCCCGTCCTGGAAAATACGTCAGCATTTGAGTGGGCTCCACACAGAAAATATCATATAGAGGAATTAGAAGAATATTAAAATAAAGCGATTGAATTCTTAAACATGGGCTTCAATCCGAAAAATCACATAAAATAGAGCCTCTCCAAGTTCATAGAGGAAGAGCGCGACTGGGGTGTTTTTTCTGAAATTTATGAGTGGCGGATCTCTTCTGACAAATCTGAGTGGCGGATCGTTAAAGCGCGAATAGATAAACAAACTACATGAGGTGAAAATGATCATCTTTTTCAAAATTAGGGAAAGGAAAAAAAAAGAAGAAGAAGAAGAAGAAGAAAAGAAACAGGCGAAGGAAAATTACCCGTTTCTCAATAGATTAATAAGAGATTGGAATAATTTACCTGCTGATGTCGTTGGGGCGCTGTCAGGCTCAGCAACGTCTCTTAAATATAAGAACTCACTGGGAGAAAAGGAAGCATCTTGTGACTAAGAAAAGAAATGAATTCCAGAGTTCTTTTATGTTTTCTATGTATTTTACTATTTTACTGTTTTACCTCTATGTTCCTTACGTATGTGTTCTATTTTTTATGATCTAAGTTTATTTTACATGTGAAATTTTGTATTATGGGATGGCACCTTTCTGTCACCGAGTGATAGTTCACTTATAGTAATAATAAAATTCTATGGTTGATTGGAATCTTTCACTCCTGTCATTTAAGCGGTATAAAATCATCGCTTATACGAAGGACATATGATTGACTTTTTGTAAAAAAAATTGAAATCCAAATAACTAATGTAGTGCCTTAGAGGCACATAAATTATATTCCGGGTTCCAATTCCGTGAGAGCCAAAGAAACTTACAGCATGTTTTGTCCCGGTGATAGACATGAAACAAACGCCACGGGTTATACTAAAGTATTAAACCTCATTGTAATTTTCATCCTTTGCTTGTCAATCCTTCAAGTCAAGAAATTGATAAATATGATACATTTTGACTTAATATATTGACCTTATGTACATGATAATTGTTATAAACCTTTTTAAATTTATTTTACAACAGACTTTGAAGCATTATATTTTGATTACAAAAACACTATATTACAATTTTGACATATATAGTAGTCCGCGTCTTAAACTCAGTCTTAATGGGGGATCCAAAAAACTCAAATTTCTCAATTTCCAAAATTTCCGCATAAATGGAGCGTTTCGATTGAGATATTGTTATAAAGAATCTCGTATATCAAAGAAGTCTGTTACAGTTTGTCAGAAAAACCGGTATATTCTTTTTTCTCTTTTAATGTGTGCTTTTCAAAAATATCATTTTATTTCTTTTTATTTCCTTCATAAGTGTCGCCCTTTCTCTTCCATAAAAATCACATTCTCATATAAACTGGTGTACAGTGCTCTCTCTCGAATATGCAGATATGATCCTCTCTTTTCCCGAACCTCTTGAAGTAGGTTCCAAAATTGCGATTTCCGATCCTTATTTCTACTAAATAAGGATCGTAATGAAACCATTATTATTTGCCGTTCTGCCATTTGTTGACTATGCGCGTATCAGAATGAGATTAGTTCTATCGAGTTCGTAGCTGATTAGTAGCCTTCTATTCGTATGATTAGAGAACATGACCAATCCCCCTCTATCGCTGTTCCTCCCCTTTACTCATAAACATACGTCTTGTGTTTCTCCATGCAGTTCCCGACATCCTCGTCACGGTCACAGGAGCTCTATCACGGTGCATAATAAATAGTTATATTGCTACCTCTGCTCGTATCTGCAGCATGAGGGAGACAGACGCGTCTGGAGTGGACGGGGAAGGAGGAGACGAGTGGCGAGAGACGCAGAGGGCTGCAGAGGACCACTGCGACCACAAAGCGTCCACATACCGTGAACAGGACGTTGCTTCTGAATAGAGCTCCGCGCAGCAGCTACGAATTGCGGCGTCATCAAGTGCCGAGTCTTGTGAGTGAGCAAGAGCTCGCGTCGTTTGAGGTCTCGTTATTTCATTTGTTTTTTTCAAACAAAGGAATATATGTAGATCACGTAAACAAGGCTCTACATCGTAAAAACGAACAATGCTTAAATCGTTATTCTTGGCGTGGTTTTTGCACGCGATGCCGAAAAGTTTAAAAGTATTGTTTTGTTGGAGAAACACTTATGCCAAAGGAAAAAAAATATACTGTCACATGTGGTACATACCAAGAAAAAAATATTAAAAAATAATTGAAACTCATTATGATCGGATAACATGGCTGGTGGCAGACACACATTTCGTTCATCAGAAGGCAAATATTATATCGTTGTTAACATTTTGAACGGAATTCGACGCATATGAAGACAAACATAACTTAAAGTTAGATAGAAAGTTTCGTCATTATGTTAACACGTCACTCACACTCCAATTATCATCTATTTTCTGTTGGTACTGCAAAGAACTTTTAGCATGACTCTCACTTTCACACGCACTCTATACACGCCCGAGGGTCTTAGCGCTGATGGGTTTCGAGAAATGCGAGCGGAGGGCATGGATAAGGCAAAGATGGAGTGGGGGATAAATGTGGACGAGAGAGAGAGGGACAAAGATATCGACAAACGCGGTTGTGGCAAGTGGTTGAAAGTTGTTGACGTAAGTGGTGTAGGTGGCAGGAAGGATCGAAAGCGTTTTCGGCACGTGGTAAAGCAGTAACGCGGTTAGAGCGTGGGTGACCCGCGGCATTGGTGCCACGCTCGCGGAGTGGAATGAGTGTTGGACGAGTGTTCAGATAGCGTTGCGGTGAGTGGTGAAGGGAACCCCAAAGCTCGCTTCAAAGAGAGGAGCGTTGGCGCGCGTATTTTGCGGCTGCTACGTGTGTCGGAACAATAGACAAAGTAGAGTCGCGCGACGCTCGCGGCTCGGTTCTTCGTGAGGCACGTAGGTCACACACGAGGGATTACATAGAGGTGGATGGGAGAGCATCGACGAACGACTGGAGTGTAAGAGTGATCTACTGAAGTTAATTAGATCAAATAATAAACACTAATACAATAAGAAAATATATGATAATATTAGTTATTATAACAACGTTTTACATTATTAACTTTAATTACTTTTTTCCAACGAAAAAATATATTTCAGCTTGATACGTAAATAATACAGTATCCTAGTAACATGTCATGGATACTCTTCTATACCTACGTGTATCATCGAACGAAGTCAAAAACCAATGACGAAACATTGTGGTTGAATGTATTTTTTAGACTGAAGAAGGTCGTTGTAGTTAATAATTTAATAATACAATTATGGGAGAAAATAGACATTATAACGAAGTTTTACAATTATGTAAGGAAATACTGGAGACAAAAAATAATTACAATCTTCATAGCGGTAATGCATTAAATCAAACGGGCATCTTACGAGCAAAAGTTGGATGAGAAATTGAGATAGTCACCAGAATTTATCAAAGTATCGAGCAGGACTCATGCAGAACTGGTGGTAAGTGGCCAAGATGAGAGTTCAATGGCTATGTGATTGATAGCTGTATTGGGAGCTCAGAACAGAGGGTGTCCTGCATAATTCGTTTACCTGGTTTTATCCCACTTTCCTCACACACCTTATGTAACACACCTGAAGAGCGAAATATGATGGGTGTTCTAGACGGGTAGTGTCTCCTCTCCATCACGGGGAGAAGATAAGGAGGCGTTACCCAATTGAAAAGACACATTGTACGGTGAGAGAATATTAAGAGAATCAGTATATGCTCATATATTGACTCCATTAGAAATATGGGCAAACAAATTGAGTAAATTTATTCATAATAGGGCCTACCAACGTTTTTACATATCACTGTTAAAATTCATTATTTAATATGTTAATATTGTATTTATAATGGAAATAAATAAATGGAGACGACTTTGTAAGCATGAAAACCACGGATCCTTCTAGAAAATTATAAAAAATATTTTTGTGAACATGGCTGACGATTTTCCCAAATGAATGGTATTTCTTGTTTTATTTTCATTAGAACTTAACCCAAAATCCACCTTTGTTCATCTAAATGTTTTGTGAAACTTATAATTTTTTATTATTCTTTGAAAATCTTCTTATTAACTATTATAAAGTTCACTGAATAAGGCGTTGCGGCGATTAGTATCAATTAATGTGAAGGTGATTAAGATGCGATACATAATTAATATTTTTTTACTGTAAGTAGGAAACACTTAAAATTGTTTAACAAAATATATACAAAAATAAAATAAATCAATTATACAAAACCATGAATATGTACCGTGTATGAAATACTTGTTCATCGAAGTCCGTGATATTATTTTTAGGTGAATCACTGTTCTATATGAAGAACTTTATAAAACATAATACTTCACATTTTGAATAATTTAATATTATCAAATGTTTTGAAGTAGCAAAAGATGTTTCTGTGATACGTTATTCAATCAATACGTACATAACACATATATGACATATTAACCTTATAAAACAATATTGTAAAGAAAATATTCATTCATCTTTTAATATCAAATTATATTCTTTTGTAAAATAGTATATTTAGAATCCTTGAAATCAGCTGAAATTCTTTACGTAATAGTTATAAGAAAATTTTCTGCCTTAGGCAAACACATTTCTGCTCGTTCATATTAGTTCACTCTCTAACAGAAATTTGAGTTTAAACGCTTCTAGTTGCCGTGTTGAAAGGTCAGAGGTAAAGGTCGCATTAATCTACAATGAAAACAGAATGTATGTGTACATATGAACTATTCATTTATTAGATTGAACAACATTATAATTTTAATGAGATGGATATATTAATCATGAATACTAGATAATTGATAATAATGTAGACTGATATCAGTTATGGGTCAAGATTTCTTCGAGAGCAGTGCTTTAGAAAAAAAAGTGAACAATGAAATCGTATACTAATGTTAGATCAGATTTAACATCAATAAAACAGTAGTGTATAAACGTAGGCTTCAGAGACCGGAGTCAGTATGAGCTTGTTTGTCCGGGACAAACCGCGTCTTAGTAGATGAAACCACCAACGTTTCGGTCATCATGAGGAACATTAGACATTTTAAGTTTGGTAGGACATCCAAATCAGCCGTGGTCATCCATGCGATCAGCCGTGCTCGGCCAATCAGGATGATTTTCCAAATGTCACAACGTCATAATATGTTGGTATTTTGCAAGATAAAAGTTAAAAAGTCCATACAATAAACGGGTGACCCACGTAAGAGATCACTCATGGTCAATGGAATTTACTTTTTAGTTTTGTCATTTCACTTGTTCTAAAAATAAATATTCGAATTTTATCTTTTTAGTTCTTGTAGAAGACCACGTATCATTAGTGTATGAACGTATTATTAATGTTGCAGCTAAAAGTACTGCGCATAATATATTTCTGGCATGGATTTTATTTATTAATTTCGTTGCATAAAATTTGGTCTGATTTAGTCGTGTAATACTTGTTTGTATTTCATTTATTGTATAGAAGTTTGGGAAAGCTATTCCTTTTGAGTGACTTTCATACACCAATCCTTCTTTAGAGATAAAAGTTAACTGTAAAATACATTTAAAATATTATTTCTTTTTCGGTTCCTTGATGCAGTTGTATGAATAAGTGGAGAGGTTCTCATTATTATGATGATCTATTAAGAGTAGTTTCTTGTTATAGCTCATCTTTCATTTTTCTTCCTGTAACCTATTGTATTACAAGACGTGACCCTGAATCGGGGAAGTGACGTCCATTGGAGAAAAGCCTAGGGAAATTTATTGAAAAGTGAGAGACAAGAGGGAGGCAGTGTTGCAAGGAAAGAGTGCGCAGCAAAGGGATTTCCAAAGAAGAGAGTCATTGAGAGAGGAAAAGAAGAAATGATGAGAGCGTCATCGCACGACAGTCACACGGGACACCTACTCCGCTCTTCTACACACACACACACAATCAAACATAATTTTCACTACACAGAGATAATTTCCTTCAAGATCATGGACTTTGCTATTTCAAAATATATTTACCATACTCTGTATCCTTGTTATAAATGTGGGTGAAATCCCATTGAAACGCAATGTAAATATTGGCTATATGGATATGAACTTCTGTCTGCTTTAAAATAAAGTAGTGCTTATGTTCTTAGTTGGTTATAAAATATTCATTTTATATTACCCCATTAAAGCAATGTTCGATGTTATAAATTAAGTACAATAATTTTTTTAAATATTTAAATATAGAATGATAAAACAAAGAATTCAAATAGAGCAAGGAGTTTGATATATAAATATTAAAGCATAAACTCTGAATACCTTAAATAACTCTGTTATGTTAGTATCCAATAATATTGTTTCAAAAATTACATTAAACATACAATTTAATCTATTTATGATAAAAAATGACTTTCTGCTATTCTATAAAATTCCAAATTAAACAAGAAGTCAGTCATTATGCTTAAATCCGTGTTTCTAGAAATTGAAATACATACTAATATATGACTAATTTTGAATAATAATTTAAAAAATACTTTTAATTAGTTTAGAATTTGACTTTTTAAAGAATTTAAAGTGTCTTTCACGAAATATTCCACTCTATGATTGAGCGAATTCCAGAACTGAAAGCTTTGCACAACATTCCTTCTTTTCTGGACTACAATTTAATTTTTAATTCTACGAATTTTTGTCATGTTTACTTGAATCAGCATCCTTAAGCGTATAAAATATCTTTTCAAACGAAATATGTTTTCTCGAAAGAGGATTTAATACATCACAGAGTGAATTTACATTTAGACTCAATTTTTTATATCATTTTAGTTTACAAATTATGAACAAATTAACATAAATTTATCTGATGAATTTATTTGATGAGCAAAATTTACTTTTTTTTCTCATGAACATTGTTTACAGGATGTATAAGCAAAAGTATAAAGTGTTAAGATCTTTAATATTTCTGTTATACGATTATATATGAACAAACAAACGGAGAATTATATTTTGAAATAGATAGGCTGAGAAAATAAAAATGTTTCATTTCATAGGGTAAATGGAAAATTCTATTGCAAGTCATGAATTACGTCCAATAATCATGAACATATTCTGATTTTTATTTAATTTATCGAACTATTAGTCTCTTAATATTATTGGAAAATATTTAAATTCTTTATCAAATTAAATAAGAAAACTAGGGGAAAATACCCCAATACCCCAAATACTCTTTTCGATCACTCAATTTTAGTTAAACAATTCGGATTCCAACTTGCTATTCTAACTTAATTTTATAAATTTTACTTGGCAGGTAATTGTACTGTTAAAGAAGAAGTTTTTTACTTGTAATACGTTTCCGCTATCCCAATCACTCATAAGCAAACCAAGAGTTTTCAGTTTTGGGTATTCTATGTCGTGTTATTTTCTCTTTTATCCTCTTTCTTTCATCTTATCAGAAAATGAACTACAAGCCAAAGAGAAAATTGTTTCCTGTAGAAAGTTACAGAAAGCCTTATAACACGTGAATCGCTCTCATCTGGAAAATTAAAGAGATATTCTCATTTTACCGACCCCTGCCACAGAAACTGGGCAGTGGGGCCCCAAGAGAAGGGAACGGCGTGGAATGCCAGGCCACCATTTCACACTTCGACGCTCCCGATATGCGATCCCAGCAACGTCTCCTCTTTCCACCATCTTTTCTCCTCCAATAGCTGAGTAGTCGGTGCGGGAATATGCATCCATGACGACATCGCTTTTCCTACTTTCTTTTCTTTTTCGTCCGACTTTGCCTCTTCCTCTGTTCACTACGAAGCTCGATGCGAGGAAATGTCCATTCGACTGGAAGAGACCGCTACACCCTCTATCGGCTCGCTTTCGAAGTGTTCAGTCTCCGGTTCACACCTAGCTCGTGGCAACTTCATGGACAACTTGTGCAGTAAGAGGTATATTGGTGAGACAAAGTACTTTGCAGGACGGTACTTGTTCTTTGAAGTTTTCTTTCCAAGTTTTTTGCCGAGAAGAAACTTTAATTTGAATGAAAGACAAGTCATATTATTTTATGACTTTAACGTAAGAATCATCATTTTGATAATGATGCTGTGGCTTGTACTACAGTAAAAAATTGCCAACAAATTATGTAAGAGTAATAATGTAATTTAGATGTAATAATGGTTCTTTATAATTAATTGCTACTTTAATTAATAAATATTTCGTATATTATCCAATATCTTTTGAACCAAACATTAAGTATTTGTATGCAAATAATATCAATAACAGTCACATTAGTAAATATAAAATATAATTTCCATTTTACTGTCAAAGTGCTTACAAAAATAAAACTTAAATGCAATTTTTTAAAATAAGAAACTAAAAATTTAATTCAAGTGATTTACTTTAAATTGTTTACATATGTAATTAATTCATTGAATAGTTAGAAATACATTTTACAAAATTCTTCATCAACATAAATGAGTAGTACATATTTTTCTTTGTTCCATCGGTAAATTTGTTATTTTCATAATCTTCATTTAGTTTTTTATATAAAGTGGTTTCAATTCGAATTGAGTTATGTGTTAGAGTTTGTAGTGTTTCGTATGAAGTTAAATAAAATAAACCGTTCAATTGAAATGAAATTGGAGAACGTAATTATTTAGAACACACATTTCAAACTAGTGAAGTAGATGCTCTAGAGATTAGTGAGAGTTCGAAGAGCACGGGTCGAGTAGCGAACTTTCGGGTCGCCCCGTTTTACTCTTCTCGCTCGGGAACGTCGGCGAAAGGGAATAAGAAGACGAAAAAATGTCGAAACGAAAGGAAGGAAAAACAGGATGTTACAGAAGGCGAGTGAACAAGCCACTGGCGCTCTCACTCTCTCTCTCTCTCTCACACACACACACACACAGAAGCAAAGAGAGAGAGAAAGACTGCTACCATCTGCGCCGCCTCCGTCGCCGCGAGGGTGTAACTTCAGATGTCACTCGCGAGCAGCGAAATGGAGATTCGCAGATGAGAGGGCGCATGGGTTAGCTACGGACTTCGACAAGGGATGGGAAGAAGAGGCATTGGTGCAACTGGAGGACTGTTCCTGTGTGCACACCAGCCAGTTGGGTTGCATCTCGTAGGCGCAGAGGCTTTCTACAAAATGACATCTGTCTCGGACAATAGTATGTTAAGAGTTCACACCATACAGAAAAACGGGAATCTCGCCCTCGGGACACAGGAAATAAATAGTGTTTATTTATCCTATATTCAAGGTATCACAGATCGGATAGGACGCATATGCAGAAAACATAACATGAAACCTATCTTTCTTCCAACTATCAAGATCTACAACCTTCTCCGTCCTTCTAAAGATACCAGAGATTCTCTGACTCCCGGTGGCGTGTATGTAGGGACAACTCAAGAGAGTGTACGTACTCGTATTACGGAACACGGGAGGAACTGAACTGTCGGTTGGGTCAGACTGAGAAGTCCGCGGTGGCTGTGCACGCACTACAACCGGAACACAACATCGAGTTCCACAAGACAACTCTATTGTCATCCACTTCCCACTATTATTGTCGACTTAACATCGAAGCAATAGAAATATTTAAACACAAAAACAACTTTAACCGTAAAGAAGAAGGTCTTAAGTTACGTAAGGTTTGGCATCCCGCCCTTCGGCGTGTTCTACCTAAGCCCTCCACTGGCGGTCATGGAGAGGTCATCGTGACCAACTTCGCTAAATATGACGCACCGGGCGACGACATGAAGTTAACCGGGGTTCGGCGATGGAGGAAACCTGCCCTAGCGCCACTGTCGCATTTCCCGCTGACGTCACCGCCCGCTCCACTATATAGTGTCACCAGCTGTAATGTCAGTTGCTAGCAAGCCCCAGCGGTAGCGCAGGTGGTAGTATTGACGCTCATCACCATGTCATTCCGATGGGGCCAGAAAATTTGTAACTTTTCACATTAATGTCCCAGTTCATAAAGCTGTGACTACTGAAAAGCAAACCTTCCTTCCTCTACCCAGCTTCTCCTAATATCAATAACTCCTCCACGTGGGTCAAGTTGTTGGTAAACCTAGCTAAGCCCACCTACTAACAATGACCTACCACCCAACTCCTAACTCCTATCGCTCCATGTAGATAAGCTTCAAGAGCACGCTACATTTCCAATTTACAAATACAACAATAATAGTTGCTAGCAACTCGGCCCGTGTGTTACGACCACGTAAGCACAGAGGATTCTTGCCGCAGATGCGGGCGAAACGACTGTCAAGAAAGAAGAACGGCACGGTTTCCAAACCCAAAAGACATTTTACTTAATGAGACTGGTCGTGAAAGCATTCAGACTATTGTCACAACACTCTGGAAAACTATATTTTCCAACAAATATTGCGTGTCAAATGAAATTTCAATAAGTATCATTACAATATGGAAATAACTATAACATATGAACAACTGATTCTCCAGTTATTTAATACGTAAAATTTACCATTATATTAACAATCTACGTTAGTATGGGAGACTGCACTTTGGTACATAATACACAGGTTTCTATAAATATTTTTTTCTCAGTAGAACTCCGTTATTTATTTATCTATTTACGGTAGTTAGTTATAGTAGGAAAAAATGATTTACTGATAGAAAGTTTACATTATTATAAAATTCCAGAATATAATTTTTTTTGTTTTCTCTGAATTAACTTTTGACTTTTACTCAGATATTAAAAAAACGCGTTTATATAATAACGAACGACATAACATGTAATAGCTTTTTGATATGTGAAATACATTCCCGAGCTACTCCTTCTCAGTAGTTAAGTATCGTAAAAATATCTTATCTGCGTATACAATGGTGTTAATAAATTGTTTAGTGTTAATTGAAAATGTGAATCCTCGTTAGTGTGTCAAGAAACGTGCAGTTGTAATGAAACAAAACTATAAATCAAATACGATACACTGAGTAAAATAAAAAGTAAAGGTTTTGTCTTTTGTTAAATGACATTTTTGTTCTAACGATGTTTTCTTAGAATGTGAGAATGAAACGTTGATTTCGTCTGCCTCTTTAGCATGTCATAAATACATTGACAAACATTTGCTGTTCAACTTATCTGCGGCTTGTTCCTACACATCGCAATAACACGCGCAACTACCATAACTTTTGCAGATACGAGAACGAGATGGTTCCGATATGCGGTTCGCTGCTTGTAACGTACTGATCTTTCACAGCTACCGCTATCGTTATTTCCACCACGAGGGTTGGCCTTTTCACCAATCTCATCATTTATCCCCTCATTCTCTATCTCTAACTATATTCCTTGCATCTCTTCTCTACTTTAGTTATTTTATTCTAAATTATGTAGTATTGCAATATTCAATTAGTGGATGCAAACTTGTATAAAATAAATGTCTTTGTGAAGTGTTGATACAGTACTTTAAAATTTAGTCCGGAATTGTGTTTATATTTTTAATTTTTAGAAAATCACCCTGAATGAGATGGTTGGTTCGTGTTCACTTAAGATTGAATAGTGGGTATCACATAAGTTAGTCACCTGAAATAATTGCTATTTTTACTTAAATTCTTAAAAATTAGTACTATATTTGTAGTATTGCCCTCCACTTATTCCATCTTGAATAATTTAATATTAAAGTAGTTTAAATTTCGTGGTCCGATAGTAGAAGAGAGTTTATGAACTGTGTATTATAACTATTAAAAATAACATTTATTATTATTTTTCCCCGTAAAAATCTAATTTTTCATCGCTTTGAAAATATATTCTACCCCTCTTATCCATTTACAAGCAACACTCGTCCTTATTTGGTTACTAAATCACTGTAACTCAATTACGACGTGCTTGGAATTTAATTTTTCGTAAACTGATATCCAATAGAATACTTCACAATCAGTTTATGTGTAAAGCGTATTAAGAGAGACAAGGTCTGTGAATGCAAAATGAGTGTATGGCGAAGAGAAGGAAATGACTTCTCTCAAGGTAAACCTTTACGAATACAAGTTAAGTGATACGAAGAAAGGAGGACCATGGGAAGCAAAAGAAGAGAAGCAAGTGAACCGCAAAGGCAAGCCGAGGTTGGGCAAGGTGCCAGCGTCTGCGTGAGGAGATGTCGTAGAGCAGGAACTGCGCACTGGCGGCGAAAAGAGATTAAGAAAACTGCTGGACGCATTACCCGTCGACCGCCTGGGCGTACACCATCGTGACCAAAGGCTCTTAAGCAGGAGCTGACCTGGAGTGCGGCTGGCAGTCGAACGCTTCACTGCGTCTTGTAACATGCGAGATCACAGGAGCGGGAAGAGAAGGTTCTTACAGAATGACAAATACTCTAATGTGCTTGAAGCAAGCGCTGGACATCACTCAACAAGATCGTATTTCTAATATAATTAATGAATACTTTACGAAAGTACATTGAAATAACACGAGAAAATAATATACTAAACTAATCTGTGGAGCATTTACACATTCTATTTTATTAAGAAAATTTAAAAAAAATACTATTTTATTATTTGTTTTTATTTGTTATAACATTACAAATTCATTTGAATTTTCAAAACTTGTTTCACATAATTGCGTAAATTGTAACAAGTGTTCCGTTAAGTGTACATTGCTATGAACAATTGTTTCATTGTTTTTCATTATTATGTTTTATAAAGCTCCTGTTTTATGAAATGGGGGATAATTATACCACAAACTTGGGAAAACATTTCATTGTGTTGAGAGTTGAACTTTGAAGAAGTGAATGAATAAAACTTGTGTGGTGCGCAATTACCAGAGTTAACCTTACATTATCCACATAGTGTTCATATAGAGACTGGACACAAATTTGTGACACTAGGTAATACTTTTTCTGTTTGACACCTATCTTATCTGAAATAATTTTAAAACGTATAATGGATATGGATGTTAAGAACTGCGTGTATGGTGTACATATTTTTTCAAAACGTATTTTTAAGGATATCAACAGAAATTGCTATTCAATTAAATATTGAATTGTTCCAGGCGTGAATTTTTTCATAAACCTTGGTTTAATAACAAAATCATTAATATATTATACTTATTGCTATAAATTTATTGTCAAAAACAGTACAAACTGCGTATGACCACGTGGAGGAAAAAAACAACTAATTTACTCTCCGGAAGCAAGCAAGGGACCATCCCATCAATTCCGATCAAGGGCCCTAAGGCAGAGGCGGATTCAAAAATTTCAGCAAAAGTTCCTAGATAAGATAAAAAGTTAGCTGCGAGTTATAATACATATATAATGTCAATATGTTTGTAATTTAACGCAAATATGTTTGTAAATTTACATGTACAAGTTATTATCGAACTATAGATTATTCTGAGTATAGTGTTTAAAAATCATAAGAGTTGAAAAAACACTAAATTCACGATTTATTGTTACAATAAACACGCCCCTAGACAAAGCCTAGAGAACCTGTATAAGAAATCCGCCTCTACCCGAAGGAAAAACGGAGAAAAACCCGGGCCAGGATGGGGCTACAGAATTAATGTACACAACCGTGCCAAAGTTGAGTACACATAAAACTAAATTAATATGAGCCATACGGCAACACAATCATGCAAGAAAATAGTTTTTGAAATTGTTATAAGTTATTTAAAAAGTACTACAGCAATGGCGTGATATAGTACAAGACGGAATTATATAGAACGATTCCCGAATGATATTTTTACAGTGTAGAAGCACTGGTGCAGGAGGTAGTTTTTAACCGCGGATTTGAAGATATTCAATTTCATAATGTCTTTTATATTCTTGGGCAGGGAATTATATAGAACGATTCCCGAATGATAAGGTCCTTTTTGGCAAAGAGTGGTTGACACTCTAGGGCGATGAATATTATTACTATTGCGAGTATTGTGTTCGTGAACGAGACTGTTTCGTATAAAGCAAGGGTGGCACTTCAGTAATTCGGTCTTAACAAACACGACCGTTTCATAAATATAAATGCAGGGAAGTGTTAAGATATTTAATTCCTTGAATAAAGGTTTACAAGAGTTTCGGGGGTGAGATTTACAAATTATCCGAACTATCCTCTTCTGAATTCTGAAAGTTTGAATACTCTGACTGCTAAATTATTTATTTCTTGAGTTTTCAAAGTTTGATTACTGGAAGTGATTTAAATACATTTTAATGTGATAAGACAAATTGAAAGAAAACAAATTTGTATATTTGATTATTTTTAGAACATATTGAATGATTCATTTATTTATTTCATAAATTTTTTTGAAAGAGCTTTTGTTTCTTTGTCAGTTGGGAGAGACGAGAGTGTAGTTCACTTTACACTTTGAGTTACCATCCTCATCCCAATCCTTGTCCTTGTTGCGCGTGAATGACTGCAGCAGCAGCCGTTTTGTGCTTGGAAGCAAGCTAGCAGGCAGCCGCCCTGAGGGAGGGCTTTGGGCGTGTGTTCGCTGGGGAGCGGTGGCGACGTCCTAAGCTCGACTGAAAGCTGCGTCCAGCCGCCGCTTCTCTCGCCAGGCGCTGACGGACATAGAACCGAAACCCTCACCTTCCGGGAGGAGCTCTGGCCATGGCTTACCTTCAACGCACCTGCGACGCACTGCTCGCTTCAGATGGACGACGACACTTGGAAGACACGTGGAAGCGAAAGGGACATGAGGCAGTGGATTATGATATGGACAGACACATGATACTGTCGTGATGCTCGGAAATTATATTAAAGTTAAACATGATCCTCTTTATTTACTAAATTTAACTATTATTGCGTTAAAATAAAAATATAAGGAAAAGATTTTTGAGCCGAGGTCTGTTGAAATAATACTATTTATGTATATGCCAACGTGTCGAACTGTATTAGTTCTTCATCAGGACTGGAGAAAATTAACAGAACAGTTCGGAGAAAAGAAAAAAATTGCAACTGCTATACATATAAAAATAATACATAGTGCATATTATATTGTATTATTAGATGAATTACAAATACAAACTACAGAATTTTCGCTTGGTACAATTGTTTTATGGTCTATCGTATTTTAGAGAATTAAAATATGTGTTGATGGTTTCCTACAGTTTCATCTTTAATCTAATTTTCCCCCAAATAACAGCAATTAAAAATTACATCTCGAAAATAAGTTTATTGATTCATTTATTTGAAAATGATGTTACTTGATTCCTAACTAATGATGTTACTGACTCGTCTGATTATGCTGGTAATGAAGCTGGTTCGTGAAAATCTGTCATGCTAGCTGTACGTGAAAGGTATTGCGACCTCCCTGACTTGTGTAAAACACGGATATATAAGAAGATAGTAAATTCAGAACATAGATTTTGGTAATAAACAATGTTCGTTTAGATTTCACTGTTGAGAATTCTATTTTAGAGTTATCATATACTATCTATAACTGTTTTGATGTCCTGTTTAGATTGTTAAAAATGTTAAAAATGAAACCGAGTGAAACTTACCTAGAATTAGCAGATGAGGGGAAAGTAGTACTGCCATTTTGTTCATGTCAATACTACAGTCTAACTAAATAAAAGTAAATGTTTATATGGCTATACAGAATGTTGGTTACATTCAATTTCCTGTGTGATTTAATCGAGTCAATCCCGTCTGAGGAATAATATTCTGATTGGACTGTCACTGAACATGACAGTGATCCCAATTCTAGTACAGGAGTGATGTGGAGATAAGTACTATTCTATCGGGATACGAACGTTATAAGGAAGTAGGAGTTATGAAAGTATTTCGCCTAAATTTTGCATTGTATTTTATGCAATTGAATGTTACAATTCGTTCAAACTAGAGAACGCTCATAGTTTTAAAATGTGTGAGTGTTCCATAATTACAAACGTCCTTGTTATCTCCAAAATATAAAATACAATTGAATTCGATCCAGGTGCTCGACACAAGAATATTTTGAAGGAAATGGCATAAAATGTGGAACAAACCTATTTTGAGTGGTTGCAATAATAATTTTTTCTAGAAACTGATATTCAAACTGACATATCATTCAAATAAAATCTTTCTTGCCGGTACATCTAACATCTCTAGAAAATTTCTTAAAGAATTTCCTTTTCCCTCGGAACGTGTATCTCAAGAAAATATTTCAATAGTTCTTCTATAACATTTCACACACTTTCTTATATGAATGACAAGTTATTAGAATGGTTTTAGAATTGCCAGCAACTATTCAAGTACAACTCACACGACTTGGCGCCACAAAAAATTCACCCACTTATTGCTTCTTTCTCTCGTAGTTTTGCATAAATTCTCACATCATTACTAAGATAAATAATATAATATTAAGGAACTTTTATGCCTTTATACTGTTATTATTTATATTTATGGATTGCGATGATCAATTTTCAGTCGGATTCACTGTAACAATCACTGTAACCACGCTGGTCTGAGAGATCTGACTCAGCTCGCTAAGTTCCGTATAACTCCACGACACTTCGAAATAATCATATCCTCAGAACGCCGCGCGGAGTGGTTCTGCGCACTGTCACAGCACGGTTGTGACATGCCATCAGACTAGTTTTCCCCGGTGAGTTGTTTTCTCTCTGTTCTGGTAGACTTGTCAACAGTGATCTTTCCTGAATTATTAACTCACAACTTCCGAGTACCTACTTGTGGAGGAGTGATTGCAACGTCAACAGCGAGGTGAAAATNTGCTCTGGCCGCAGGTGTGGTCTCGGGTTCGAGTCCAGACCAGTCGCAATTTTCACCTGGCTGTTGACGTTGTTTCCTGAATTATGTTCTCCACCAATATCCACATTTGTGTGTTTGGTCATCAAGTGTGTTCTTGACCTCAGTTGTCTAGTAAATCTTTGGCATAGAGGTACACTAAATCATCAATTGATAGTGTTACATTTCTTGGGCACTGCTAGGCGCTTATCTCTCCGCAATATTTAATATTATATGTCGTCGTGAATATTTTAAAGAGAGATATTCCAGAGTCCGGTAAAGGGGAAAAGTTAAAAGGGTGAAAACACTTTATTTATGTCAGTTAACTCTCAACTATTTGTCACTTCGTCTTCTGAGATTCTGCACGTTCAATCTCGTTTAGGTGCTCCTGACTGATTTTAAATTAATATCTTATTAATTAAATTTGTCAGAATTGTTGTAAACAAAAGTAGAGATAAAAGAATAAACCGTTGCTTTTGAGTTCTACAATGATCTTGAGGGTTTCCTCGTACAATTTCATCATATGAAAACTAATGAATTCTTTACTCATTTGAACACATATTCTAATATTTAGAATCTGTAAAAAAGAATTTTGTTTGCAAATACTTTGGGCACGGAACCATACAACATGATAAAACATTGCTGGTAGAAACGAAGATAGGCGTATAATTAGCTAATAGCGAGAAAATGTACAGATTAATGGTACAGGGTACATTGCTTGTCCAAAGTGCGTATGTTGATGAATGGATTATCTCGAATCGTTAGTCTAACCTGTAAATATTTTAAGCTTTAGGAACAAGCATTGACAGAGCAGAGACAAATTATTGCAATCCATTCTATCCTTTCGAGACTTTTAATCCTGAGATGATAACGATCTAAATTCATATTACAACGTGAAATCACTATGAAAAATTCAGATTACTCCAATTTTAGGACATCCAAAAATATCGGTAATGGCACTGTCTCTTCTACAATTAGATGTCAATAGTTATACCAAATGGTGAGCTCTTAGTGTCAAAGCAGAGTGATGGGCAGCATTGAGTATCAGGCGACAAAGGAGAAACAGAGTGGTGGAAAGCGATAGGACACACCCTTTGCCTCCACCCGCAGTGAATGAGGTAGCTGCAGCAGGTGGGAAACGTGATAGCAGAGGGAGAGACTGCCGTTAACTTTGATCGAGGGGACATGTTTCGAGATGTCGACTGTGAAGCATTGCGTTAGAGACCCAGGATGGTTGTACTCGGAATAATGCTCGGAGTGTTATCGACACACTTCGGGTATCCCAAGACAACGCCATTCTACTTCGACTAACCCTGTCACCAAGGGACTTCATCAAGCAAAGGACTAATAAAACAGTAATAAAGTATCTATTATGAGTAAGAAAAGGTGGAAAATTTCCTTGATTTTTTTTTGGTTGGTATGTTTTCAAATGAAGTTCGTTTCTCAGAGAATTTAGGTTCGCTAAAACCGAAGAGATAAAAATAAGCCAGGAACCTTTCATTAGGAAATTTTTATTTTCATTGGTGATATTAAGAGAAATATTGAAACAATATGCTCTGTACAATAAATGTTCTACTTCTTTGGAAAATCAATGGTGGATAGTGAATAATAAAGTGCCATAATTAGTTTTTTCTTTTGGTAGGCATATCTTGATTGTATAATTCATAAACGTTCGCTCATATGTAAATTTTACAAATTTTCAGAGTGATGTTTATTAACATTTTCTTTAACTTTTTTGATTCATCAAAAAAGTCATAGGAGAAAGAATCTAAGTTTTATCTCCATGATGTGAGATTGAAGTGGAAGAATGCGATAGTCTTAAATTTTGTGGGAATTGATAGGACAAATAGTTCATAGGAAATTAAAAATAAACGGTACGGTAAGATAAAACCGTTGAAAGAAAAAATTGAGAATTCATTCAAAATAAATGGAAATGTTTAGTCAAATGGAATATTACACGTGAAATAATGTGTTTCAAATGGATTAGACTAATTTACAAGTATCCAAATTATCATATTGACTCATAAGGTATTTCAAGGCAGTACAATATTTTAACTTGAAATTAAATAACATCAATATTAGATACCTCAAAAGGAAAAATGCATGCCGAAGTGTTTTCAGATTCAACAAAACAAATGGGACAACAAGCCGAAAAAAGCACAGTAGAGACAAAAGTTTCTAAAATGCGGGGAGTCTAAACTACAATCGGATGAAACTTTTGAAATAAATGATGATTTTTATGTGTCTCGTCAAAAAAGAAAATTAAAAACATTTACTTTTTTATTTATAACTTCACAAAAAGTGCTTTAAATGGTGAGTAGAGGTAAAACACTTTAGTAGGGATTTCAAAATTCTTGAAGATATAACGTTGGTAGTTATGTCGTATACCTTCCCAACCGCGTTGTCAGTAGTGAGACTGAAGCTGACAAGAGAATGCTACAGATGATATCTGCACCGCGGACGCAGATCTCATTAGTTCTAGTTCTCGTGGGTAATATCACGTCTCATCGAAATTCCACTCGCAGCTATCTCTGCCATAATACATTACCATTTTACATTTGGCAACATCCTTATCATCTGTATGCAGATGATGATGCATTCAAATTAAGTATGAATGCTCAATCCATCCAACCAAATGTCTTATATTATAATTTATCTCTATTCGATAAATGTACTTCTAAATATGCAACATCAAACTGGAAATGGTTAATACAATTATCTGACACGACTTAATGATATAAACAGTATATTAATAAATCATATATTATATT
>NNCF01127619.1:0-12500 GCA_002313205.1 Laupala kohalensis | reverse complement strand
GAATTCGTCCAAAATACATCAGCTCTTGTAGTGCTCGAGGGCGAAGGCGTGACCATAATGGGGGCGTGTAATCAATGCGTGTTGTAACCGAAATGCAGTTGAGTTGTTACACTTACTTAGAGAATTTACTTAGAGGAACTTAGAGAACTTATACTTGAGATAGTTGCTCTGCTGGCGACAGTGTCGGTCTTCGGTTCGAGACTAGTTTTAAAGAGTTCCTTCAGAGCGCTTCGAGACTTCGTATTTTTGTCGGGAATCATGCTCATTCCAGATCAATCGACAATGTTATTCCTTGAAGTATTCCGTTGGTTAGCTAATTGAGCCAGCACTTCAGCTCTTGAGTAGTTAATAGTGCGGTCTCGCAGTAATTAACGTGTTAACCAGTGAATGTTATTAATGAGATTGATGAACTTTTGATTTGTGACTTTGAACAATTCATCGCATCGTGGAGAGATTCGCCTCAACGAGTTCCGTTAGCGAGTAAAATGGGCGCGATTGGGACTGCGAGTTAAAAGACTATAATTTTGCCATGGAACGGAAGCATGGTAACCGAAGGCATCTGTAATGAATGGGGTTACGAGAGGCGACCTAGGTCATTCAACGAGGAAGCTCGGCAGGGTAGCCGCCGTCACAGGCCCACAGGTCGGTGAACCTGTCCTCAGCCCGAGGCCACCACACAGTTTCACATGGCGCAGCACCACCTGTCACCGATGCTAGTAATAAGTTAATTGTGCGAGGGCTGGTACTTTCCAGCCAGATCAATTGCGAGATGTGTGTCTTCGGACGAGGAGAAAGCGAGTGCTTCGTTAAGACTAACTAAACGGGAAATACAGTGATGTTCCCAAGTCAACAATAAACTAAATTATCTTTGTAATTTCTATTTCATTGTGTCAAATAATATTAGGAGACTGAGTTCAATACCCACTATAAAATTATCATGTCATTTTTACGTGTGGATTGGGGGGGGGGGAATATCGGGGAATGTGCGTGTGCATGTGTGTAGTATATTTGGAATTAGTTTAAGAATGTTGTGATATTGTGATTCAAAACCAATTTTATTTTTTGACGCTGCGCGTATTTATACCGGTAGTGTGTGTTCTCTTCAATGGATGGGCATGAACCCAGCTCGACTTCAATTCCTTTCATTTTGGAGTTATAAATAAACCATTGCGATCATTAATTAGGGGTAATTACTCATTACAATGTTTATTTAATTAGTTAGTATAAGGTGCTTGTTACCACTACTCCACTTTGTTATAATATAGTTCGAACATTCTATTTTAAAATTACTAATACTAATAACTCCTCTTTCTTTATGTTCTGTTACAATTTGTCGCCGCAATGGGTGGCTAAGGGTTACCACTACCCTATTCCTCATTGATTATCAACTAATACATTTTGTTGTGTTACAATATGACGTCGCAACGTGGGCCTTTGCGTTACCCCCTACTACTACGCCGAATTGTTATGTTAGTTCGACCCCAGGATAGACATGGCACTTTTTACAGCAGGCTGAGTAGTCTGGATGTTGCAATGTGACTAAAAATCCCCAACCCACTGGGGTTCGAACCCCTTCCAACGCTCTACCATCTGAGTCACGCTATTAAACATTTAAGACGCATAAAATTTGAACATTTATTGAAAGTCCAAGTGGCATCTGGTTTAATGCTGGCATTATTCAATGTTTGCTGAAGTAATTTATTCTCTTTTAATAGTAAGTATAAATTAGAAATAAATTAAATATCCTATATTTCCTATTTTATTCAAGATGATGTAACCAAGTGGAGAGATAACATGTATGTTACAAGTGATTCCAATGAGTTTGTTGTTTAAACAGTATCATGAATGCTCTGGGAAATGCATCATTATTTTCTCATTTAATGATTGTCCATGTATTTTATTTAACCTTTCCTCTGTTACTGGATGATTCTTGAGTGGTAATCAAAATTAGAAAAGCGAAACATGGGACTAGTAATCTTTCAAAATTAGCCAGCTCTTAATCATTTTAGTATAGTTTAAGTGGTCTCTCCAAATCGCTCGACTTCGACTTTACTACTCCCAAGGTCTTGCGTTGTTTGTCATACGTGAAGTTAATAAAGTATCAGGTCATTAAATGGCTAAACGCAGACAGGGCCAGTGTTGCTGCTCGACCCATCCCCCTCCTCCCTCTCGTATGGCGTGCACGTAGTACACCGCAACCACTTGAGAGACCGCGTCCGCCGTCAACCTCTTCCGATATTTACGGACGCATCCCTATAAATTATTCGAGCGTCGTGTGCAAAAGCGCCAGGCCCCTCACACGCCTCTCCGCCGTGTCCCGCGCCTCATCAGCTGAGTGGCGGTAAATAACCAGCGGCCATGGTGGGCAGCGAGCGAGCGAGCGGAGAGAGGAAGGGCTGCATGCGCCGCCACGAGGATGTCGGTCGGTTCGGGTTCGCGAGTGAGGGAGGAAAGTGATGAGTACATGAAGAGGGTAAGAGTGACATACGCAGTGACGATGGGGTGCACCAAGTGAAACTAGTGAGCGGTTGCTAGTGCAGCGATTGATGCAGCTGGTGCAAAAGGGGACTGGTTGCTTCTTTGGTGATGCGTCCAATTTTTACTGCCGGTTTGTTTCATTTCATTCGAGTTTCAACTCATTCCTTCCCTGCACCATTTCGCTCGAAACTTACAATACAACTTATGACATCTTGTGGTGTCGTTTACACACCACAATTGCGAAAACAGAGTATTTATAATTAATTTGACCCGTACTGTACGACCTGCTTACCCAGGAAGTATTATTAACTACCATTCTCATTCAACTTGTGACGGGCCCGAGAGGCGAACGGGATGGCGCAGTTGGTAGGCGCATGAGCGCGTAGAGCTCAAGGTCCCGGGTTCGAATCCCGGTCCCGTCTCCCATTTTCATTCGACGTAACATGATTAATCTGTTACCTGGCGGTGAGGTTCACCGTAAGATTTCTATGAAAGAGACAAGGTAAAAACACAATAAATTAAAAATTCAGAAACATGTAAGTCTCTTAACCACACCGCCACATAACATATTAATTATGTTATATTATGTTACATATCACCAAGTTTCCAACCCAAGACCATAAGATATCCCGGTCCCGTCTCCAATTTTTATTCAATATAACATAATAAAAAATTAAGAAATTAAAAAAAATGGTACTACATTTTATTACACAGATAACAAGACACATTATATGCACATAAAATATCTCTTCGCTAACGATGAATCAGAAAATTCAATATGCTCAATAAAAAATGCAAACTGGCTGTTGACATAGTCACACTCCATGTATTCGGTTTTACTCCGACTTTTACGTATGTTTGCGTCAATTTCCCGAATTCTTTTCCTATGCAAAATACCATCTTTATCTAAGATAATAAAAAATTCTATTACACATCTAAAATAAGGTTTAATTGTTTAATGATTCGACATTCTTAGATTCATTTGGTTTCCGGTATCGATTGAGTTCAACTGAACTGTACAATACTTTACTTGGACCACAAGTTAAATTATTATCATGAACCACTTCAATATATAATACCTCGATATTTCTCTCTTGAGAAACCAGTAGTCTTCCTGTAGCAAATGATGTACCCGCAAAGCACACTAATCCGCATGAGTACATTCGAGGTTATCATGACGTTCCAATTGTGGAACATTGGACACAGTATGCAGGGAAGGAGGCGTGCAATATGAGGTTGCACCCAATCTAATCTCCGCAATTAATTCGTTTAAGATGAGGCAAGGGAACTTCGCATGGGGATGTCAAGGGATTTCTCCGCGTGGGAGCGAAGCCATCACAGACAAATGCTCACAACCCTCCAAACTCATGGAAGCAAAGGAAATGTCACATTCGTCATATGGGGAAAAGGAAGGAAAATATCGACTGCATTGGAATATGAGATGTAGTGTCTCATCATTGGAAATATACATAATCACAAATAAATTTTTTACTAGTGATATGTAAAGAACGCAAATAAACAGATTCGGCACTTTTTAGAAGAGAGAATTTAAATGTCTGAAATACGATCTCAAAGTAAATAATTGTAAAAAAATATTCTAATCATTTGAAATATTTTGCTTCAGCCAACAAGAACTAAATATGTAAAAATCGGTAAATGCGTTAAAATCGGCAAGTTTTCGTTAATTTAAAACATCACCATACTGATTTTCCCTATTTTTCATTTTTTTGCTACAAACAATTCTATAAAGAGATACACCGTTTTCCATTGCTGATTGCTCTCAATAACAGTACGCCAAACAGATGAAAAAAAGACAAGATGCTCAATTTGTACATAACACTTATTTGTTTCTCACGTTTTTACCTGCGAAGAAAATGTAGGAGAAAACAAAACATATTCCCCGTTCCGTAACAGAATGATTCATGAAAGAGTCTTACTGCGTATTTTCTCTCCGCGTAACTTGTTCCGTTTCTGCAACTGCCACAATTTCAGAGACCATTCATCACTACAAGCAACGAAAGAAAATCGCAATTACGAAACCCTAGTAGGCGGCTTCTACTGCATGCATTATAGATTTTTTTACTATTCTCTATTGACACAAAAGAAATCAGTAATGAGAAAAATTAATATTTTAATCATTTACCTATAGTGTATTGAGATTCTTTGAGAATTGTTATACAGATTTAGCGAAGCAGTAATGCGAAAGAAAAAATATTATGAAAAATACCTTAATAGAATTAGAGAAAAGAGTGTATCAGTCTGATTGTAGATTCTTTTCATTTTGAATTTCCAGTTAAGGAATTTGTTATACCGACGAATAAAGATAATAATAGATAAATAACTGTTAAGAATAAATAATTTCGCAAAACTTTACCTCATTGTAGTTTTGTTTTCAATTTCATCTTACTTATGTATCATATGATATTTGGAATACTCTTCATAAGAGCACTCTCTTCTTCTTCCTCCTCCTCCAATGAGTCCACCCTTTCACGTCTTCTGCTATTGCTTTCACCTCTTCCTCACCCCCATCGTCACCCTTCACCAACACTCGGCCTTAAAACCCGCTTCGGCGCTCGTCCGTGTTAAATGGATTACCGCGCTGACGGTCGCTGCCTGCTAACAAACTCCTCCACAGAGGCCGTGTTGCCTCTGCAGCGGCGCCAGACGCCTCGTTTAATTAAAATAAATAAAAATGGCTGGCGACGGAGGACCCGGTGTCCTCCTCTTCACACCCCTTTCTCCTCTCCTCCGTAGGCGCCGAGGGAACTGCAGACATCGCGAGGGCGGTCGTCACAGACGCTTGACAAAGCGGAACGATCCACCGCCTCCTCGATACGAGAACTTGACGAGAGAAAAATCATGGGGCGATGTTAGGGCGAGTGATTCGTTCGTCAGGCGTCGGTGATCTGCGGTGAAGTTTCGGGATGTATTCTGGGTGACATGTCGTTGGGAGAAGAGAACTTTCGTTTCGAGGGAACGAATTGTAAACGGGCGTTTCCGCGGGGGAAGCAGAGTTTCTAAATCGTGAAAATTTTCCATGCGAGAGGGGGCATCTTTCATGTCGCAACATCTTGCATGAAGAAGGGAGAGGTTGTGAAAGAGAGTTGGGTCTGTAAGCAATGCGGTAAGGGGAGAGTTCTTTTTCTGTCTCAAGAGTGCGGTAAAGCGTTTTGAAAGTTGTAGAAAGTTATCGCGATTTGATTTGAAGGAAGCAAAACAATTTTTGCAACTAAAGGAGAAGGAGAATTGAAAAAATATAATTAAGAATACGGAAAGTGGTACAAAGTATTCATGAAAAGATATAAAATACAGACCAAAAGAGAGCACGACAGGAAAAAAGAGAGGTGAGTATTTCATATTCGTGGAAAAAGTATGCAATAATAGATGTTATTTGAACCACTGCATTTAAAAAATAATACAAGGCTAACAAATATTATAGTAAAAATTTTATAAACGTCCAAGTTTATAAATGTTATACCTATTGGTCCAGGGAACTCGTAATGAGTTCTGGATGTAGTCTGGAAACCGGAGCTTGATAACATTATCTTATGGAAAATATTTGCTTGTGAAACCATGACACTGAAAGCGACAAAGAATTTTCATTGTTTGCTGATTTGTTCTCTGAAATTACAGATTCTCATTTACTTCCGAACTGATACTCATCTATCGTACGGGGAATGAATAACGAAATGTTTACTTTACAACTTCGAAGTTGATGGATAGAGATGGAAACGAAAACTTTCAGAATACGTTGCAGTCTAGTAGAGTTACGAAGTTAAAGACCTCTTCTACGGTTTCAACAGTATTCAAACAGATAATATCTAAAAGGGTATAGGACCTAAACAAAAACTTCTCCATTACACTAATATGCAAATAAACGTTATCCGTGGAAAATGGATCTTGCTGACAAACTAATGTATATGCAATGGTTAGCATGTCTTTCACGGAAAATGAAATGTTTAATTAGATGTCATGAAATTATTATTCAATACTCTTGAACTATTATGCAACACTACTTGAACGCAAGAGATAGTTCAAGAATATAACTACAAAAGCGTCTGCATTGTTGAAATTTAATTNATAGTTCAAGAATATAACTACAAAAGCGTCTGCATTGTTGAAATTTAATTTGTCATAAAACACAAGATAAAAACTCTATTTTGCAAGTTGGCATGTAAGAAAGCAGTAAAAACTCGTTTCATATTTCTTGCTAAAATAAAGCAAAAGTTATAAGAATTATTTAGTACAGAAGATTACAAGTACATCCGAAATTAAACTAATACCGACAATAGATTAAGATAACGATGCCACTTATGGACACAATTTGTCATCGAAGGAAGTTGATTGAGAGCTCGTTGGAAAAAGCTTCGAAAACAGTTAAGAAATATATTTTCAAAAACTAAATATTCTTTCATTTTTAATGAAATTTTAAACTATAAATTATCGTTTTCAATTAAAAGAGTTTTATTCTCGTACAACAATAAGAAGTAGAAGAAATAAAAAAATATAAATTTGTAGACTACTCGAAACAAAAACAAAAAATAACATCACGTAAGTTAACTGGATAAACCCACTAACTTTATATATTTGGTTCCTTAAAAATGTCCGCGTATTTTCATCATTTCTCTGTACTAATGGAAACATGTACCACTCAACAATGGAATATTGCAATAATGGAAATATCACCACTCATCACACGACATATAATTCTCCATATAACAGGTAATATATTTAATCATTTATTGATGTAACAATTTTCATGTTGTTTTGTGATTTTCAGAGAAAACCTTCCTCCAAATCCGAGAGAATTCATTTTGCACTGGCAAATGAATGATCTTCAAATATATTGCGTTTTTATTGTTTCATTAAATTCAGAAAAATAACATGTTCGAAATCATAACAACAACGGCGTGAGCGTCGTGGAAAAATCCGAGATTACCTGAATATCTTTGGAAACTTGCAACTCCAGTCTATATTTGGAAGAGGAATGAATAATTGAATAATATTACGAGTATGATTCGAATGTAATCTTCTTTTCCATTTCGAGCGGATTCTCAAACAAGTCATTTCCGTTGGCTGAGACCCCTCTACGGACTCAGGATCTCAGGCAAGCTCTAAACGCGCATAGAATGTCGTAAACGCTCCTGCATGAGCGCAATCGACTTGATGTAGTCGAGAGGAGAAGCAATACTCGAAAGGTTTCAAAGAGTCGAATCCGCACGAAAACATGTGAAGGAATTGGAAGTGTTTGGAGAGGTAGTTCTTGCCTGATGTAGAGTACTTTAGAAGACTTCTTGGAAAGGTGTTTGTGAGGAATGTATGTAATGTACTTTAGCGTGAGAACTGTTCGGCCACAAAAGCAACGAATGAGAAAACTATTTAAAATATTCAAATCCACAGAACACTTGAACATTTGTTTCAAGGACATTTTCCGTGCAAGGTAGAAAAGCGAGAATAGAAATAATGAATTTAAAAAGAGAAAATATTGTGACTGGTAGAATAATAGATATGAAACGTATGTGAGAAACAATATTGAAGCATTAGGTAATGACTAATTTTAACGTTACACCAATCACGCCTAACCTGCTCACTGATTATCAATGTGAAATGTACTATAATTTTTTTGCTGTAATTACTCTCATGTGATGCCGCATTTGGGTCTGTAAAATTCAGAAGACATCAATTTATCCACAGTCAACCTACACATCCAAAATGTGATTGTTTACACAGGTACGTCGCAACATGTACGTACACAAAAACTGATGATTTAGCTTTCGTACACAGTGGTGTGATATATTTGTTCTTTGTCAATTAAAGCTAATAAAAATTGGAATATATCTGATATAAAACGATGAAAAATAATGCTAGTTGACGAATATTTATATAACTTTTTTAAATGAAACAAGTACCCTTAATTATATTAATCACAGTTCCAAAATATGAGAACCTAATTGCAGGCAATTTTGAACAGAGTGATTTTCCTATTCTTGTAAAATTATAGACAGACCGCATATAAATGGAAATAATCCGTGTTCCGAAGCGCCCACCCCAATTATCGACTTGAAAGCATAGAGTGGAGTATATACCCCCTTAACAATCCGAAATCGTACCCCTCTGTATCAGCTACTAAGACACCTTCTTTCAGCATCTCATGAAGTTCTGCCAGCAGAGAATTAAATCATTTGAACGTAAAAAATTGTATAATATATGCTTATATTGATTTGAGCTTCTAAAATATAAGTTACCGGGTTATTAAAAGGTATATATAGTTTTGAGATAATAAGTAGACGATAAAATAGAATTTCTGAGAGGTGAAGAATCTTTCTTCCCGCCTCCTTGACTGACTTAATGAAGAATAGAATTTTTAGATCATAAGAAAATGTATTTCACTGACTCAATTACTCAGAATTCTACACAAATCAAATCACAATGTGTAAGGATTGGGTGAAGGAAAGCTATCAGATACATCAATTTCCGGAGAATCCGGTGATCATAAATCCATTGCGAAGAGCTGTGGCAATTTAGAGTTGTTGAGGCACGAACCCGAGAACAGGTAAACGATACTGCTCGGTGAAATCGATTGGATTGAACAATGAGGATTTTATCCCCGCTTCACAAACTTGATTGTGAGACAAGTGTTTCAGAATACTACTACGTTCTGATTAACATCGAATTGTGATTGAGAGCAGAGGTTCATCCACACGAATCGTTAGCTGTCAGAGTTCAAAACAAGCATTCTGTTCCCTCGGTTACTAGAGTAAAAATATAAAATAAAACAGTATTCATAAAATATGAATACTTGGTCTGAAGCCTCTGGAAGAGTTAAGTAATAATAGATATGAGAAGCGTTAGACGCGGTCAGAACCTTCCGCGAGTGTCTGTCTACACAGCAATTGATTATTGGAAGAGAAGAGTTGAATGATAAGTAGAGTTGTTTTATCTACAAATTTTTACTAAATTGGTTTTCATTACAATATTTTAAGTATTTCATTTTTGCAATAACATTGTTCGCGGGTTTCGTTTCGGAGAGTTGTCCACCATTCACAATGATCGCTGTAAACAGAATCACGACAGTTCCCAGTTTGTATTACAATCTTTATAAATAAATAAATTTATTGTAAAAAACAGCAGTACAAACTGCGTATGACCGCGCAGTACAAGCTGCGTATAAATTATGATTTGTCACAAATTTGCATCATTATTATTATCATTAATATTAATTAAATCAAGATACAATTTAATTTAAATATAAACAAAAAAAGATAATTAGATTTTAGAAAGTTGACTCATATTTCTCGGCAGAAATGCCTAAAACAAGATTGATATTACTCGCTAATTATTCTTCTCAATCTTCTGTCTCAAGGGATCTATAATTTCTGGCTATTAGGTTTTATCGTTTGCAACTGAAAATACATATTTACCTTATAAAACTGATAAGCGTTCCTGTCGAACGATTATAAGGAATACAAATGAATTCTTTTCAAAAACATATTTAGTTCAAAACTAGACGCCTCACAAGGTTCGTCCTTCAATGTCTATACTGCAGACTAGCGTGCCACAACATTAATATACACGCCGACAACACTGGTTTATTCAAATCCAATCAAAATCTGTATCTAGCTGCTGAGTACATAAGTATTGATATGAAAGAGCACTAATTTGTATATTATTTTAAATTTAATAAATAATATACAAATTAGTGCAATAAACTTTATCGAGTTAGTTGAATAGTGCAAATAAACAAAGCTAATATTGGGTTAGTTTCCCCTTCCCGTGCATTACTCAAAAGGGAAATCATGTTCGTTGATGTGATCGGAATGATGACGATAAAGCTGTATTCCTATCACACCTACACAAAAACTGCAAACTTTATTTCAATTAATTCGTACAATATGAAACCACATCTCTTAATTCCAATTTGCTCAGTAATCTCATAAAAATTATATCAAGGAAAACTTCCTTCCCTACCCTTCCTTCATTAAAGGCGTTCGATACCGCCACGTAAGGCGAGAATTTCCCGCCCGTAATCGCTATCTACCCGAGCGAGCGCTGCTTGTCTGTGGGGTGGCTTGGACCTTCCCCTCCGATTGCCGTTGATTAAGCCAGCGGAGGCCCGCTGTAAACAGGAGAGGAGGTTGTCAGCTGAGCGCTATTACTGCCTCATTACCGTCGCATCAGGTGTGCGCACGAAGCCGCCGCCGTCTCGCCACCTCTCCTCCTACGAGGAGAAGGGGGAGGCGAGGGGTGGTGCTCTGCGATTACACGCGTTAACGCGCCCAACATTGCGATAGCGTGTAACATTCAAGCGTCCCGTGGCGCGGACTCAATCTGACGCTAATGAGGACTCACGCGAGGACTGCGAGGACGTCTTCAAGGTTCAAGGTGGATTCGAACCTTTGTTTCTCTATTGAGCTAAAGACACATTTGCGTTTGCGGAGCGGAGCGATTTTTCCGCCGGCCTGTGTTATCTTATGGACAAAGACACACCTAGCGGGCGCGGAGCGGCGCGGAAATCTCCGCTGCTTCCTGCGCGACCTTGTCGCCCGCTGAATGTCACGTACGTATTAATAGATCGGTATATCGAGAGAAGCGAGGAAGACGGCGGGTGATTTCTTTCACGCTGCTTCCCTTGAATATCATTTCCTTCAATTTCTACGGACTGATTATTAATTATATCAATTTTCATATTAATTATTGCAACACTGAGTTATAATAACACTGAGTATTTGTTCTACTGCTTCCTCACTTCTTTATAGAAAACTTTTGCGCGTCCTTTTTAGTGGAGTTTGTTTTTCTGAAGCTTTCTTATTTTCGTGTTTTACTATTTTTGACTTCTTCGTGTATTCTTCTGTTTGTGTTTTAGTCTTTTGAGATTTTCGTTATGTAATTGTCAAAAATTTTTGCTTGGTTTTAGTTAAAAAGAGATACATGCGCATTTTTACATCTACATTTTTAAAGCTTTACACTTCAATTATTTGTAATATTTGTTCCTCAATTTGAGTTCTATGTCGTACTATCTTTGTGAAGTCATTGTGAATCTTTGTGTCATATTGTGAATTTGCATTGTGTTGTGTTTTTGATTGTCCCTGTACTTGAAACGAACTAAACACGACTTCTCAAAAATCTAATGGAAACTTGTCGAGTAGGGAAGTTTCAAAATATAGGGTAAATTTGTCTGTACAGTTCGCATTTAATTATCAAAATTATATGATATTAACAATTTGGGAACATAGATGAAAGATTGTTCTACAGTTGGCCTTATTTAAAGTGTAAATTAAAAAATTATATTACTACTTTAAATTAACTGTTTTAAAACCAAAAAATCAATCATGTTAAGTATTTAGGAAGGAAGTTATTTATCAATAATTATTGATACATTACATGGTAAGAGTACATTTTAAGAGGGAATAATATTTGAAGTAAATAATTATGTATTCTACTATTAACGTCCATTATATATATGATAAATAAATAAATTACAACTTACGACCTTTTTACGGACGATTCAATACATATTGTTCTTATTAAAATGCACAACGTAACGACTCGCGGTTTGAATCCTCGTTTGGTGGTAACAGGTTGTAACAATAAACATGAACGTAGCAACATATTTTAGTAAACGCAATATATATCGTAATCGTCCGTAAAAAGGTCCTACGTTGTTATTTATTTCTTATGTAAGTATATTTCACTATTACTGTTATATTGGCATCTGTATATAGCAGGTCTATTTNATTGCACAGTAAACAATAATTATTACTTAAAACATTTTCATAACATATAGCTATGTGTTTCATTATAAAAGCGTTGTGTAGTTAGCGGGTATGGATGCTCTGTACAAGACCTGCGCAAAGTACGTCTGTTTTCGTCCTGAAGTGACCTTGTTCCTTCCACCCCTACTCACGTTCCCCTACTCCTGTCCGCTGACGCCCGCTCCGCTAGGTGTGTCTTTGCATAAGTGGAGCGGAGAAAACACAGGTGTGTCTTTAGCCTTAGGAGGATATGAGAGAGAGAGGCTTCCG
>NNCF01127618.1:211221-221965 GCA_002313205.1 Laupala kohalensis | reverse complement strand
GCACGCTACATTTCCCATTTACAAATACTACAAATAAGTTATCCATCTCGTTTATATTCTAACATGTACCTTATAATATGCAAATATCCCGGAATGTTTTAGTTCCTTTTCAGCGCAACCGGACGGAGGATATCACACGAATGAAGTATCGTACTGCAGAGCATTAATATCACTTCAATGTCCCATTTCTTTAAGGTGTGAATACTGTGAAGCGAACCCTCCTTCTTCTATCCACCTCCTACTACTCCTAGTATCACTCACTCTTACTATTACTAACTACTCCTGCTAACACCTCCACGTGCGCCAAGTTGTTGGTAAACCCAGCTAATCGACTCACCTACTATATACCATAGTCCTACCACCCACCTCCTACTGCTCCATGTACATACGCTTCAACAGAACGCTGTATTTCCCATTTACAAATGCGGTTGGTGATTTGTCATCACTTGTACTCATTTAGTACTTCAGTTGATCGGTATGTGTGCACTATGTTCGCTATATATTATTTCCAAAGGTTAACTTTTTGTAAAGGTTCCTGTTTATCCCGTCCTATTTAGTCAATTGCCACTTCTTTTACTGTTATTATATTTATTATACAACTATATCTTTATTATTTGCCACTATTACTATTATTTTCTGGACTTAATTATCAACCATTTCTATTTGCAGTTTGCTTAATACACATGTAAACAAGGGGAGAGAAGACCTTGAAGATGGGTAAGGGGGTTCCAAATTCAAATTATGTACTAGAGACCTTAATCAAGAGAACCGTCACGGGAGGAAATATGATGTGGAATTTCTCATGTATCCGGAAAATACTACGCGCAATTACTCATAGTAGTTTCAATCGGATGTAGTTCGTCAACCTCCCTGTCTCCCTACTCCACCAATAAGAGGCGTGCACCCAGTGACCGTTGGCTATGAGAAATTAAGTGCTCGAAAATAGTTCACACGGCTGACGGTTCTATCCCGATTAAGGTCTCTACGAAAACCTATCGGCGGTCTCGCACGTACACAGGAACTACTAACCACCGTAAGATAATCGATTGAACAAATTTAAGATATTTTCAGAATTAGTAACTTCTGAGTATACATCAATAAATTTTGATTGAAAGTGTACCCTTCTTGTCCTTTTCCCTAAAAAAAATATGACCACGGGGTTCGACCTACATTTTGTGCCACTTCAACGTAGGCGACAAAGAAAAATAGATACCACAGATGCGAAGACTAGATAAGCACGTGTGCCCACCTTCCAGAGTATTTCTAATGGCACTTACATTCTCTAGAACGATCCCGTATTTTTTTTTCCTTTCAGAACACGTACAAAACTCAAGTGATTTCCATTCTTCATGGTTTACAGACCATCAATTACGTTGAAATGCAATACGAATAACAGAATTTATTTCCTACCTGAATCAGATTAGATTCTCCGCTTCTTGAATTGTTCTCATTGATCGCTCCGTAGGTAGAGCTAAGAAAATAGTGGAAACAGTCCAAATGACGAACTACATATCCACCCTTGTAGACACATGACGTGTCAGTTTTGAACGTAATCGATTTTTGTTACAAATAAATATTTAACGAATAAATACTTCAAGATCTAGAAATGATTAACACAAGTTTTATTATGCCCATTTTAAATGCTGGTGCCTATTTGAACGATAAATGACAATTTGTCTTTTTTGATAAGTGTAGTCAAAAGACCCACAAGAATATTATCCACAAAGTGGTGTGAAAAAAAAGTAATTACACGTATCCTTGAATCTTTTCCCATAAAATACATCTCAATAATGTTTCAACCCAGCTTTTTTTTTAATAACTTGGGTCGGCAATCTATGGATCACAGGACATTAATAGTTTTGATCATGATATACCAAAAAACATTGCATTTGAATGGTTCTTAAAGTTATTAATATATTAGACATTGCAATGAGCAATAACTAGACCTCTACTATCTGTTGAATTTGAACGATAACTCATTTCAAGTAGCAGACTGAAAGCTGCTTTCAACTGGGTTTTTAAATTTTAGTGTTCCTTTTATTTTCATGCCTGAACATCCACAGATTTTAGTAATGGGAATAAAGACATTCAAGTATAATCTAAGTTTTATTTAACAGTTTTAAAATATTACATTGGATATGGAAGTTTTGCCCTGCAAGTGCGAAAAAATTGCTGACCCCTGGAGTAACACATGCAGGCAGAACCTGGTTTTGTAGAATGAACAGATCAATATATTCTATTACTCTAACCCCCAGTTGCAACACTTTTTTCATTAAAATACTGCCTTTTGTATAGCTTCATTCAAGTTTATCTCAATTAAAAATTACTATTATTTTAATAAGTATAATATCCAAATATACTTTCTGCTATCAAATTTGAAAATTACCCTAAATATTGATAGAAAAGGAATTATAAGGAAAGGTATTTCAATGAGGTTGAATCAAATAAAGAAAAAGCAGTATTTTCTGAAAATGATAGAAAATTATATTATCCATCTTATATATTTGCAGCAAGTTCTATTACACACATTAATACAAGCAGTTCAAATCAGATGGGTACAAAATACATTAAACACAACACTACATTGAACAAAATACAACATACAAGTGTACTAATGGGAAAACAATATAGTTTACATAAGGCACAATATTACTTGTGGGTGTGGGAGAAATCAGTAGTCTTATTTACGATATGAACATAACCGCTGTACCCAAACTGATAGCATATTCACACTACATTCAACTTGGCATAATTTTGCCAATGACATCCCTATTCTTTGCAAATTAAAGAGGATTCAATATAATTTTTGTTTCTGAAATATGTAAAACACGTGTGGTATTTGTATTTTTTATATTACGAACACACTTTCTTTGATAAAAAAAAAGCATTTGCATTATAAAACTGGTTTTATTACACTCTTTTAATATAAACTTGATAAATATATTTTGACATAAATAATAAGTTATATAAATACAACAAAATAGTAATAAAATAGTTTAAGAGGATGTTAGCCTCTTTCCATTTAAAAAATAAAAACAAAAACTATGCTGATGGCAGAATTGAGCATTGTAGTATGTGCAGACAGAATGATATGAATTAAATTAGTTTAAAAATAAATTATTACACTAATTAAGTTACAGAAATGAGTTGATTGAAAAACAAACAAACAAATGAACAAGAAGGATGCCGCCATCCAGAACAGCAACACACACAGCAATGCTCAAAACGAAAAGGAGAAGAAGAAAAACAAGACAGATGATATAGCAAATATACAGAAGGGAAATAAAATGAGTTTTAAATAAAGTAGATATTTTTTTAAGCTTCTTTTCAACGTACATAACATCAGACTATTCCATTCAGACATACAATTAATGCCCCTTCTAAACTTTTACTCATAGGAGATCAAGGTTAATCATTACACATGCTATCATACACTTTTGATTCCTGCCACAAGCAAGAATGTCTCTTCTCACACCGTATAATTAAGATAATAAATTATTTTCTGACACTCCATTGTCTTAACAACATTGTGAAGCCAAATATAAGAAGGAATTGAAAAATATATTACTTATACACATAATTTACACAAAATAAAAAAGAACAGTTGAGTTAAAGATCTCATTGATCTTACCGAAACAGAATATGGAATGAAATAATAAATAGGGGATGTAAAAATAAACCTGAAAATGACTACTGAAGGTTTTTCTCCAATACCAGGAAATATCCTCAAAACAAGATTGCTTATGAGAAGGCTTCAGTCTGAATCTTTACATAATTTCAATCCCACTCCAATAAAGCTATAGTCTTATTAGGTCTGCATGAATTGCAAAGATGTTGAGCAGTATCCTATTTACAAGATAACTCAAAAGAATCTTTCATTCATAAACATAAAATATAAAAAAATGTTAATCACAAACAAAAACATTAATGGCAAGGGTGTCTATTACAAAAATTTCTAGCCCAAAAAATAAAATAGCTTACAATTAAATTAAAATATTCTTCTTCTATGTACATAATAGGAAATAGTAAAACTATTACACCATAAATAGACAAATAAATAATTATAAAATTTGACTGAAAATTATTTAGAGCAAGAGTTTAGTAAAACTCCAAGTTCAAAGAATATTTCAAAAATGTGTATATTGTGATTACAAAATTTGTCATACCCAATCTAGTTGAATAGACACCCCCATCATTAACAACAAAATTTCTTACAATATTTACGATTTGAGTTGACTCCTTTTATACACTCTACACAAAACTTCCAAGTAAATTACACGGAAGAACATCACTAATGTCACACAGTATTAAAGCGACTAACACACATGATAAACTCAATCAATTCCAGAACTTTTGGAAATAACTTTTTATTTTTTAAATAAACTATTTTCATATGCTAGTACAATACATGTGAATAATACCACTCATCATATTAAAGCATAGTCAACTCTATTGCAACTAATAATTGGAATATATAAATTGTTTACTGGAATGCCAAAATATTGTCTTTTCTTCCTCTCTCACATGTCTTTTATCGATATATTTGGAAGATACAAAACCAATACAAGGGGAATACAAAAATCACTAATACCATGTCTCGTGACTTGCTCTAAAAAGAAATATACCCATGCCCTGGAACGCTAGTACATCACTTACTTCTATTCTTAGTGGATGACAACTGTAGTTATGAACCCCAACATTATTTGGATAAAAAGCAAAGGAAAAAGAATTTGTTAATATTTGCTTTCATTTTAATATTTACAGCTAACATTCTACTGGAATATTTCATCATTTCCCAAATTTCCTGCAAAATCCGCCCTCTGTTTGGTAGTGAAAGGGGGACAAAAGAGACTGAAGGTCCAAACAAAGAAAACTCAAATCTCCATCTAAAACATACCTGTTGCAAAGCCCAGTATCACAATACACATCTTCTAGGTTTTCATTAGACTAAAATCTACAAATTAAACCAAGAAGCAACTTGAAAAAAGATTGATTACAAACATTGTATACTTGTGACAGAACACAATTTCCTCACACTATTAACACCTTAAACAATGCTTCAATTTCTAACCTCTCACAAGACAAGAGGCCTAGTGACTTTCCTATAGACTAGCTAGGATGAATTCCTTGTCACTCCCATAACGGAAGCTTTGTCTCGCACACACTCTTGCTTTCTCTTTCTTTCCTAATTAATATTACACACACAAGACATCCCACTTAAAGTAAGGCACGGTCTCCCTTTTAGAACAAAAGCCACAGAAACAAAAACAAAAAATCTTTATATCAAATAGTATTAAAAGTTGACATACAATCATCATTACAATAATAATAATATATTTATAATATATACAAAGGCTCAAAATAACAATTCTCTGTAGATACCAGGAATATATATTTTTTCATAAATAAGAAAACATAAAATAACATGGCGACGTCGCTTATAAAGAAGCAGGGGAGGGCGAGAGAGGATGAAATTGTCAGAAAAAGGGAACGATCTCTCCCCGTAACTTAACGTTCCCTACAGGACTCACAAAATCCTAGTTTCCCTTTCCGGACAAAATAACCCTCTCTTTTGTATCCAGAATCTACTTCGTTTACCAACACTCGCATATTACAAAAAAAAACCTGCGAAAAAGAAAAAAAAAATATAAACACCCCCCCCTTCAAGCCAACAACTCTTCCAACCCTCCGAGTCCGACGTGAACCGCGCTGGAAAGCCTATTGAACACGGGCAGACGAGGCGAGTTCTCCCCGCCGGCACCAGGGCCGCCGGACGCTGAGCACCCAACCGCCTGGGAAGGGGGCGGCGGGGAACCGCGAGGGGAGATCGAACCCACGCTCCCTGCGGGGGACGACCTCGGGGACATGGATCCTCCGCCCCCGGCTTTGCCACCCAGCTGCACCAGCGCGTTCAGGTCCTGACCGAAGGCGAAAGCTGGATGAGGCGTCTGCGGCGGCGGTGAAAGACTCCCAAAGACATCGCCGCCATCCGTGAAGAAGGACCCCACGCTGTTGGTCGGCGATTGACTCAGGCTGGAAGTGGGCGACTCTGCGGTGGAGCCTCCGAGATGGTGATGGTGGTGATGATGGTGATGGCCACCCCCGGGAGCGGAGCCATTCCCACACCCGCCTCCAGCCGCCACGGCCGCGGCCGCCGCCAACTCCAGAGGCTTGGGTTTGTTCCTGGCCTCGTCCGCGTTGTGGATGAAGTGGCATCGCGGTCCGTACGGACAAAAGCCGATGCTGTGGAAGGTGCGGCACAGCTCCGTCTTGTACTTGGGATGACGCACCAGACTCCGGAGCTCGTGCGCGCCGTGCGCGAACTGGCACTTGTCGCCATACTTGCACGAGCCGTTCTCTTCGAAGGGTCGACACAGCTCCGTCTTGTAGCGACTCGTGTTGATGTTGGCGGCCTTCATGGCTTGGGCGGCAGCGGCTGCGGCGGCCGCCGAAGAGGGCGCCGGCTCGCTTTGAGAACGGTCCAACTTGCGATGGTGCGCCGTCTGTCCGCCAGGAGCGTTGCCGGCAGCGGCCGCCGCCGCCGCGGCCACCGCGTGCTCGCGCATGTTGTCCAGCAGCAAGGAGCTCACCGAGGACACCAACGAGGCCGTGACTGCGAGGGTGGCGGAAGCCGTGGCGGATCCGGGGGCGGGGTTCGAGCTGCGGCGCGTCAGAGCGGACGAGCGCCCCCCGACACCATTGCCCACCGCCGCTCCTCCCCCGCCACCACCATTCGTGGCGGCGGCGGCGGTGGAGTTGGCCGCATCGTTCCAGCGCAGCATCTTCTGTTGCATGGACACTGCGCTCATGTTGAGGTTGTTGTTGGTGCTGCCGTTGCTGGCGGCGGAGCGCTGGTTGTGGTGGTCGCTGATCTGGTTGTTGCTGCTGCCTCTCAAGTGGTGGTGATGGTTGTGGTTGTTGTTGTGGTGGGTGTGGTTGTTCGCATTGTTGTTATTGTTGTTGGCGATGGGGGACGCGGCGCTGTTGGCGGTGGGGGAAGAGACGGCGACGGCGGTGGAGGATGGGGCGGAGCTGGCGGTGGTCGATGCTTTGTTGGGGCTGTCCGGATGACCCTGCAACACGCAACAATCAACTCCTTTAGCACGTTGCATACAGATATCACAAGACGAAGGACAAAAGATGCGCCCTACATTGATAGAAGAGCTGAAAGACATCCTAGATGGTAGAAAGTATGTTTTGAAATTATAAGGGCGAGTAAGAATAATGTTTTGTCGATCGATGAAGACATGACAAACAAACAAAAAACACACATTACACACAAGAGAAAGCAACGCATTCTAAAATACACCCAAAAATGGTAAAAGGTGCAAAACTCTCGTAAATGTATTTTGATTGGGGTTTTAGGTCATTAGAGCACTCAAGTCTAAAGAATAAATGATAAAGGACAGAAAATCGTGATTACATGTAGTAAATAGATATGCTGAATAATTAGTATACATGTTAACTTCAGGAAGAGCAAGTGTGAAGAATAAAAGAACAGATTCTGGTAGATGTGGCCAGAAAGGAGGCCAAAACCTTTCGGTACTCGTCTCGCAACCACAAAACAAAAGGCAATCACCATTATTTACTTTATAATAATTTTTCAAGTTCTGTTGCTCCTTTCCCCGAACCAGATGTGTCTTGTCAATTGACACACTACCCTTGGAATTAATCATTCGAATATTAACAAACAATTAATTAAACGCACAGAAGTCATTACTCTGACACAAAATTATCTACCATTATCCTGATCATTTTGGTAAACAAAGGCAAGACGGAGGAGACAGCTCGACGCTGCATTTTTAATACTTTCTTCCAGTACGCGTTACAGAAAACAAGGACTCCTACTTGGAATAAAGACAAAAAATTCTCAAGAAACATTTCAATTTTTGAGCAGGGCGTTCGTAACGAAACCAGCAGAACATCCGTCCCCCAATCCACCCCCGCACAGGCAAGGAACCACGTCGCCACCCTTCGTCACGAAATCTGAGGAAAACTACTCACCCCCTGTCGACGACCGCAACCCCTCGCCGAGATGGGGAGGGGTATAGGGGACGGGTGGCGGCGCCGGAGGGATGGAGCAGGTAGTGCAACAGGCAACAGCCAGTGCAGCGTCTTTGTGTGAACAAGCAGGGGTGGGAAAAAGTCTTAATACACGTCACGAGGTAGGTGAACAACAAAAATTGTCAATTTCAAATGTAAAAACCCGCCTGTCATTAGAAACCCAGGATCTACTTTTATATTATTATTATTATTATTATCGAGGCTCCAGGACTCGGTAACATCTAGGCCGATCAGCGAATCCTTAAATTTCTTTTGTTTTCGCGCAAAGATTCATCAAACAAAACAAACAAAAAATTTACTTACAAAATAGACTTCCTTCAGCAAAATTATACAAGAACTATTTCCAAGTCAATCCCTTCACGTATTAATACCGATGGAACAATTCACATACCACTGCAGAGATAAAAAATGTTAGAATTTAATTTACCTTCAATCAAAATCTAATTGATACATTTCTTCTCTCACTGATTACGAAGAGTAAAGAAATTTTTATTTCAGGCGAATTTTCTGTTTTTCACGTAATTGTAAGTTCTAATCTATTGTTATACATTTATAAGACCAAAAAATTTCAAAACTCGCTAAAAATTACACAGCTCAAAACCATAGGATTTAAATATGTAAAAGAGACCCCTGTATTTATTACTAAGACCAATTAGATATTTCTGACGAGTTGCTCGTGATTGTAGATTGTATTGTGAATGTAAGAATATAAACTTAACTCCGAAGCACATATGAATTTTACATTAGCATTGGCATAACAAAAATGAAATGTTCCCTGGTCTAAACGCAAAATAATTAGTATTTTAAGAAATTTTGAAGCTAGTTTTTGTTCTAAAGATACAAGGTGAAGTAAGACAAACTTTGCGCACCCCTGCCATGGCGGTCGGTGCATCTCCCGTCATTAGTCTCGAGGGAGGCTGGTGCTCAAAAGGAAAGAGGAGATTTCTGACAGGGCCGGGAACGAAGGCCCTTCGAGGGGAACCAAAAGTCGAAATCACACGGCGTCAACATAACGAACAGACACGGGGCTCATTGTAAAGGTTGGAAGGTTCATAGCTCTTCGGGGGGCAGACTCCGGAATGACAGGGGATCAGCAAGTGCTGGCGAGAGAAAAAGCTTTTCCTGGTTGGTGTCTTTGTTGGGGTGCGGTCCACAGAAACAAATAACCTGTTCTGTCTGAAATGCATTCGAGGAACAAGTGGGGCGCTTTGTAATGCCATATAACGCACGTATCTTCTTCCAAATCCCCGACACCAAATGTCAATAAACCCAAGTAAGAGCACATTCACATTATGACCAGAACCAAAACATTTATATCTAAGTATCCAAACTTAATTCATACAATGTATTCTTAAGTAGGTTACCACGAAAACTTCCCTCAGAATTCAATAGACAACGAAACCATTATTTCAAGTCAAACCATGCACAGAGATATATGCCGCGGGTCTATACAGGTCACATAATAACAGTCCACTTCAATCTAGGCGAATCTTTGTCCGTCTCTGGGTAAGTTTCCTCAATGGGAACAGCGATATTAGAAAAGAAATCGAGATTCAAAATAATATTAAAAAGTACTGTCAGGGTTATTACAAAGTATTTTAAGAGTAATTCATCTTTTATATTAAAAAAATATGTATTTTTTGACAGTTTTTGTCAATATAATTTAGAATTTGACTAGTGTCGGGCGGAGTTGACACAACTATGGCGTCAGATGAGTTTCTGCAAGAGGCGAATTATGTGAAGGAACCCGTGGTAGGTGCACATTCGCAAGCATCGCCTTCACCTCGCTAACCATCACAGCTCGAACACCAACAGACAGCGAGGAGAGAGGGAAGTGATTTCCTCTTTCTTCACTCACCTCGCGTCCCCTCTATGTACTATACGCATAGTTATGTATTCAAACATAATCCGTTCAATGTTAACCTGAGGAATGAAAAAAACCTATGGAAACTTCATTAAGTAATAAATTATTTCATTTAACGCACAGCACCGCATACCAATATCAAGATTTGCCAATACAAAAATATAATAATAAAAGACCTTGATATACAACTGTGTGTCGTGAAGAAAACACTCGGGTCATATATGAATAGGACCAGGTCAAGCAAGCGACACTTCCTCTAGGAGACCTGTTTTTCATGTCGCGAACACACGACATGGACAGTTGTAACAGCACCTCCAACGTACTACGCACACTCAATCAATTAACATCTATCACAAGGCGGATTAAATAAAAGTTTCGAAGAGACTACGAAAGAGCGGACCGGAATAGCAATGTGTGTCTCACCATTCAACTTCTGAAAATCATGACATTACTTGGCCAACCAAAATAACAATCAAAAAATATTACTTAATATTAGTTTTTTTGCGACTGAATGTCTGCACTCGAATACGTTATTTACAAAACCAACTAATTCGTATTGACGTAGTCAAAATCACCGACACTCGACTGTTTGGTCTGAGTATCATTTATAAATTTATTGTCAAAAAACAGTACAAACTGCGTATGACCACGTGGAGGAAAAAAAAACTAATTTACTCTCCGGAAGCAAGCAAGGGACCATCCCATCAATTCCGATCAAGGGCCCTAAGGCAGAGGCGGATTCAAAAAATTCAGCAAAAATTCCTAGATAAGATAAAAAGTTAGCTGCGAGTTATAATACATATATAATGGCAATAT
>NNCF01127618.1:200488-210943 GCA_002313205.1 Laupala kohalensis | reverse complement strand
GTACTACAGCAATGGCGTGATCAAGTACAAGACGAATTTAACTTTTATTAAAATCAATAAATTCTTTTACATTGTAGAAGCACTGGTGCAGGAGGTAGTTTTTAACCGCGGATTTGAACAGATTCAATTTCATAATATCTTTTATATTGTTTTGGAAACATCGACTTCCCCAAGTCGAAGCTGCGAGAATCAAAACTGTCTTCCACTTTTAAAAAATAGAGACTAAATGTACGCCGCATTAAATCTCGCGAAGTCAATAAAACGCCGTGAGAAGCAATACGACATGAATTGATCTAGGAAACCATTTTTGCTTCGCAAACAAAAAGATGCGGAGCTGTCTAGGATTTCCAAGCACAAACATCGAAATAAACATCCGTATTGTAGTAATTAACCAGAGTAAATGGTTATAGTGACGGATTCTCCCGTTTGTCAAATGTGCTCCGCATTGAAGATCAGCGAGATATTGAGCATCGTCGCCGAATGAAGTATCTGGAGCATTTGTTGCTTTAGGAGAACTGTTTGATACTAGCGCGATCAGATAGACGCGAAGCTGTCCCAGCATCTCCACAAATGAAGAAAAATCGAGAGGCAAGGAAAACTTTTGATGCTAAAAACTTGAGTTCGTACAATGAACTGGAGAACAATGGGCGAGCCAAAAGAGAGAAATCCACACGCACAACATACTCGTGGTAAGACGTCGTCCGATGGTGAAGGTAACTAATCTCAATAATATGAGGGTAACTGATACACGAAAAGTACGTAGAAAAACAGCGAGTTAAGAGTGGAGAAACGTAATTATGTATTCAAGAGATACACAGTAAAAATTATTTATAAGAGCAGTTCTTGTGAGTTTTCAAAATACTTCAGTACTGTCTTTTATCCCGACCTGACAAAGTAACGCTACCGCTATCACAATTTTTTTTTCAAAGAAACTACACCCTACCACCATAAATATTCGAACGAAAATAACGTACGTCGTATCTCGAGACACGACAAGGCTGCAACAGCAGATAAGACAAGAAGCAACTGCCGCTAAAAACAGGAAACACGCAACGGAGAAACGAAGAGAACAAAGCAACGGCGGCGATACGAGCTTCCCTTCCCATGGGGCGCAGCGAAGCACACAATAGGGGAGGGGGGGGGGGGCAGGGATGATAAAAGTCCCAAGCCTCTAAGCACCGCAAACAAAGAAACTCCTGATAATTATTAAGTCCGATAAGCGTTTTCCTTCATAACTAATCTCATTTTTCTATATTCGACATTGACGTAACGTATAATGTGCAATGGTCATTCTTGATGATACGGGCAACTTTTGAAATATATATTTTAATTTTACGTACTTGAAAATTTGTACTGTTATGATAATGTTGGTGTTTCGTATTTTATCTTGTATGTTATAGATTTGTGTAGTAGTGCAACATAAAGGAATGTAAAGAATCTGAAGAAGAGGCTAGAGTATTGGCCTCGAAACGTAGTGTCCTTAACCATGTGTATAAGTGATCATGAAATAAATCAGTTTTATATCTTACAATGATTGTCTTAATTAAAACGTATCTTGACTTTCTCTAACCACAACCCAACTAAACAAAAAATAACCTCAATATGTAATATTAGCATTTGTTTTGAGTATCGTAATCTTTACGAAGTTTCAATTAGTCAATTGTCCTTCACGTCGTCATACGTAGTTTGTACTGCTTTTTTGACATTAAATGAATTATTATATATAAATCCAACTACTTCCTACTATTTCCACAGTTGTACGTAGATTCCTCGAAACTTCCTCGAGACAGTGACCCTTAGGAACCAATAAAATTTTGATTTCCAGAACGTAGTGAATTTGAAAAATATTAGAAAATCATTTCAAACTGCAAGAAACGAAGCCTGAGTACTTCATATTTCAACCCCAGATAATGTGACATTCTACACACATATGTAAGCATGCTTATGAACATAATTCATTAAATAAAGTGTCCATTAACCGTGGTTTTCATTTATCCGTGCGAACCATCCTCCCCCATTACCCCGGATAATTGAGGTACTGCTGTACGTCAATTCAGCGAATCGAGTCTCCGAAATGTAAAACCCCACATTCTCACATCTCCTGAGAAAGACAAGAGGACGAGAAGCAATAATGACCCATGGAGAACGTCACAATATTACACACTTCACACCATTAAATGGTGTCAATGGCGGATCTAGGCCGTAATCAAAGGGGAGGGGCTAACCGTTGAGTATTTGTGTTTCGAAATTATGGTTTTACAACAAATTTTATAAATATTACCTTTAAATAAAACGCATCAAATTAATAATACCAATTGTTAATTATTTTTCTGGTATTATTAATAAACATTACAATTATAACTAATAATTATTAATCTGGTGACGCTAAGAATGCCATTCATCAACTTCAACTTTATCTGTTTAAGAGTTCAGGTCCTATCCGCCACTGAATGGTGTAGTACCACGTAGAAATACTGTGTCACCTCGAGAACAGGTAGAGAAAAAAACGTGACTTCGCTTTTTAAAAATATAAAGAAAATGTACGCCGCAATAAATCTCGCGAAGTCTATAGAACGTTGTGAGAAGCAATATGACATGAATTGACCTAGGAAACCATTTATATCTCGCAAACAAAGAGATGCGAAGCTAAAAACGGTCTCCAAGCAAAATAACAAACTAAACCTCCATCTCGTAGAAATGGATCAATATCGTAATAGTCAAGGATTTTCCCAATTGTCACATGTACTCTGGATTGCAGATCAGCTAGATTTTGTACATCGTCGCTGAATGAAGTACCTGGAGCATTTGTTGCTTTAGGAGAACTGTTTGATACTAGCGCGATCAGATAGACGCGAAGCTGTCCCAGCATCTCCACACTCAATACTCCCGTCAGCACACAGTTCCATCATATAGCGAACAAACCTCTAAAGATGAAAAATATTGCTCACCAAGATGACAAGACATCAGATACTCTGTTCGGTATTTTGGAAGTCGACGCTTCGATAACCAAAGCGTCGAGGCAAGTAACCGCTTTAATTTAGGACGCCAACTTATGCTGAAAAGACAATACGTCAATACAGAGAGGATGGCTCCGGTCCTCATTTTTATGGAATTTGAATAATTCTCTTCTTATAGCGGTGAAAATATTCGTTTCAAACAGAAAAAACTGCAGATGCGCGCACACTAATATTGCGAGATCCAAATTTAGAGGTAGGGAAGGATTTCTCCAAACTTTTTGATGTAGCATCGATCACATCCAAGGTATGAAAAAAAAACTTTCCCTTTTATCTCATATCCAAACCAGTTCTCTCAATTGTGTATTTACTTGCTCTTGACAAAACAATTGTTTTACACATATTAACATCGCTATACCAGCCGCGATTACAAGAAATAATGTACCCAGAAACCTTAGTGATCGAGCAATACTATTTTCCTATACCATCGATAAATTTTTCAAAATCCTTATTCTCCTAGATGAAATTTCCGATAATAAACATAGCTCAACCTAATGACACATCTCATGTTCGAAAATCTTGTCTCGCCTCATAGCCAAAACGCCCTGTATCCAGTAACCCGATACACTTCTTCCTCTACGAAAGAAGATATAAAAAAAGAGGGGGGGGGGAAACACCACGCAGCCTCGAGACTTCGTCACAATCCACACGCTCATTCTCCGCATCCGGTCACAACACACACGCCCGCCCTGGGCCACGACACGCGAAGCGCCCTGCCAAGAGAAAAGAAAAAAAAAGAAAAAAGATCGTCTTCGCAAGCGCCGAAAAAGTGAAAAAACGAGGGAGAAGGAACGTCAACTGCGCCGACGCAAAACACTCAACCGAGCAGCTGTGGACACTTCTGCGCAGAGGACGCTAGCAGACGAACTGTGGGTTGCGAAATGAATGTTCATCCAAATCTTCAACATTCAATCACACTCTTCTCCATAATGTATCTTGTTTGCATTAGAGATACATCCACTACTAACATTACTCATCCACTTTTTTACCAACACTGAAGACGAAAACGTGATTGACATTAAAAATACATGACTTATCATACTCGTGACATTTCAACGCGTCAGTTACATGTAGAGAAAAATGAAAAGTATTTTCCAACAGTTTGTTATTCGCCAATTAATTGCATTTTTTGGCGGGGTCTCCCGCACAACAAACAAAAACCGTTCACCAATGCACTTAGGAAATTTGCAAACTATGGATTCGACATCTGAACTTCGTAATTCGGATGTCGTATTCAATAGTTTGGAGGAATCAATCCCGCCATCTGAATTTGGATCCCGCATCCAAAAAATTCTTTGCGTCGTCGACATCGAGGTCATTAGAGCCCTAAAATCTTGTACAGGTAGGGAAAATGCAGTTACGCACTAAGAAGAGCTAACATGACTCTCCCCACGCGTGGGACTCGCCGAATGACTCAACCACACCCACCAAAAACCCTCCTGAATAACATATCAAAACATACATCAAAACTTTGAGGAGAATGAAAGATACCCTAGCCCTAATAGCGTCGGGATCGAAAAGAAGAAGAGGTGACCAAGGAAGGTAAGGAAAGAGAAAGGAAGGATCCTAGTACAAGTGGAAATAATTTCCTCAACAGCTACAAGAGTGATAAATTCGAGAATGGGGCAATTAATTATCATCATAAGAGCGCAAATCGTAAGTTCCATTACTTTCGGATATACAAATGTGAACATTCCTTTTCACGTATATCAAATGCACACTTTTTCTCGGATATCTCGATAAAGCATTAAAATTATCTAGATCGTTGCAAATGTCTGTCAATGAACAAGAACCAATATCCAATTTGCCGTTCCATTTATCACATGGCCTTCGACAGTCGTCACCTTACTTCAACACCACTTTATCTCAACTACCGCTCCGAAAGCTTCGTTCCGCAACAAGTATTTGCAGCTCTCCACATTTGGACGAACATTCCCATCTATTTATACCTCTTCATTCCACCAACTACCAACGATCAAGCAACACATCTTCACACCAAAATAAATTTGTATTTTCGAAAGATGTAAACGAAAAACCTGAAACAAATGAAGGATGCCCACGAAGAAGAATTTTGATGGAGTTTGGCACCGAAATATTTAGCTACAATATTTAAAAAGATCTGAAAAAGAGCACTAAATTAGCATTTAATACGTAGATTCTCTGCGTACAGATAGCCTGGTGTTTCTTTATTTTCCTAAATTTCACATAGTATTCACCACGCATTGAGATTGATTGTTGGTCAGTCTGTTTCTAGGTTCAAGATCTTCGCTTAGTAATAATGAGTGGGTTGATTGATTATTTTTAGACTTTCAGTGGACATCAATGGGCTTACGGTCACTTAAGCACAAAATTCAAAACTCCAGGAGTGATATCGCGATATACTAAGCTAGTACCTACACAAAGCAATAAATCAACCACCTGATTTTGAATTCTAAAAACTACAATTTTATCCTCCTTCAAAACAATAAATTAATTAATTATATAATAATATAGATTGTGTGGCAATTGAGCGTTCTGTCCGGTCTTCAGGAAGTCGAAGTTTCGATACCCGAAACGTCGAGGCAAGCAACCGCTTTGATCTAGGAGACCTCTTATTCTGAAAAGACTATACGTCGATCCAGGGAGGATGCCTCCGGAGTTTACTACACGTGTGAAAGTGCACTGCAACGCAAGAAACTAAAAACATCGCGTACGGCAACGTTACGCTCCTTCCCACATGTTTCATTTATATGTTACAAAAAGCTATGAGATTGGAAAACTATGTTGCACTCGTAATGCACAGTGCAGGAAGACGGGTTGAGAGAGATGGAAAGTCTTTACAAATCTCGTATTAATAACGACAAACAGCAGACAAGTGTCGAGCGTGGGCGTGCACCGGGCTACCCAAGCACGCCGACTCCACAGCAGCCAAGATGAAGGGGCGGTAGGTACGCAGCGCTCAGTGGCCGCCCACGCAATTAGAAACTCAAGACCAACGCTGCGAGTGCTAGCGTGCACTCTGGGATAAGCGGATCATATATAGAAGTTGAATGAGGCGCATGTTAAAATGTAGTAAGCAATACGAACAAATTCTTTGAAGTCTGACAACAAAAATTAATAACCTGGACAAATGGAGCAATTTTGTCAAACATACCTGCACTTCGATCAAACATAACCAGATAAATTATCTCCTCCATAACCCATTTAATTAGATGGGGATTTTCTTCTGAAATTATTTTTTAAAATTTAGAGTATTTTAAAACGTCTATTTCTTAAAAATATTCTTTGTAATTTAGGTTAACATTTGAAGCACATTATTCGTCGCGGAAATTTTTGTAGAACTCTTGACGAATAATATTGCCACTGATTTTTCTCGCCTATCTCTAACCGTTTAGGCAGCGGAAGCGAATATATTTCCCAGACTTCGACATCCGCAGCAAAAACTTTTTCCATCACTCTTTTGTCGTATTTTTAAAATAAAAGTTAACATATATCCTTTCTGAACGTGTAAACTCGGACCTTATAAAATTTTACCAAATTGGTTCAGGGTTCAAATAGTATTAACGACTCCCATGACAACAAATTTTGTCCCTCCCATTCATAAATAAGGCCCACTGCCAATTTTTTTGTCCTCGTGAATACTGTCAATGTGCGCACTGGCTCGGAGGGCGCGGTCACAGTACAAGGAGCTGCAGAGATGGCAGCATCGCCGTCGCCGCCACAGCCATCGAGAACACTCCGGCGGTCGGTCAAGGCTGCAACGACGCCGTCCCCGCCTCCCCAGCGCAGCGTGGCGGCACTCCGCAGAAGCAGAGGCAGCACATTGCAAAGAACCCATACAGCGAACCAGTCTCTGTCGCCGATATACATTTTGTTTTTCTTTCAACTATACAAACACGAACGATGAGATGATCGTGTGAAAAAGGAAACAAAAAGAGGATAAGCGTACGATGATTGTGTTATGACAAACGAACAAGAATCAGAGCGAAGGCAGGGGAAGAGTTTACGCAACAGGTGCTAACACTCAAGAGCACAGGGCGACAACGAACCAAATTAGCAAGGTCCAGAAAAAAGAACATGTCATCGATAATATTGCTAGTACTTTTCTCAAACCTCAACATATATTTCTGAGAAAAAAATAACTCGACACGGGAATACATGAAAAGATGCAAGTTATATCCTACCAGCAAAGTTATTTGTTTTCATATTTTGTACCAAAATACGAAGTCACTATATGAATGTAATGTACAAAAGCAGTACTTTTTACAAAATATATCTCCCATAATAAACTTCAATATAAATTAAGATACAAATCAATATTGTCATCTCTCAAATATTTTACAAACCTATCACGATAGTCAACAAAAATACAAAAAATGTTGAAAAAAATTGGCGTATTTTTGCATTTAAAAAAACTTTATTCATACAGTATCTTATGACTTTATATTCCATCGTGTTACACTAAACTTCCACCTACCGAAAGATCTAACCCTGAATACGCCACCGTCGAGCTGAAAATCCGGAAGTACTCACCAAGAACTCCACCATGGAAATATATTTTTCATCGACAAATCCCTCANAGACAGGTAGTGCTCTACCAGTTTCACACTACCCGAAGTGGCAACGCCGCACTTTTCGCATGCCGTCGCCCAAGAAGCGTCGACGACGCGGCGCACTCGTCCTCGTCTCCCAGTGCCTCGCGAATACGCCAACCGCATCTTCCAAGGGACATCGCGAAGGAGGTATAATTCAATCGTCGCGTCCTTACCATTCCATCCTCAAGTACTCGACTAACACGTCTCCCCTTCTTTCTATCTCTCAACATGTCCCCTTCAATCGTCCCCCCCTTCTCCCCTTCACACAATTGTCATCAACTTTTCCTCATTCTATTGTGCTGCATCCCTTTCTCCCTTGGGCAACACACACCTTCACTCAACAGACCACGCGATCCCCAGGCGGCGCCAAAGCGTTTTGCGTCACCGTTCGAAAAGGGAGGAATAGAGTTCTAAACGAAGAAAGAATTGTCAGGGGCGGAAATACAATGCTACTACAATTTCTCATACTTCCGAAAAATACTACGCGCAGTTGCTCATGGTAATATGGCCACGTATCGTGTCTCCCTCCCGCCCGTTCTCCCTTCTACTCCAATGATGAGGCGAGAATCGAGTAACAGATGGCGCCAAAGGAGCTTCAAGAATTTGAGCGTAGAAAATAGAACTATAATTGGGAATTACGTGCTCTGTTCTGGACACTGCTGACTGTTCTCTCTTGATTAAGGTCTAGAGAGGAATAATCTCTCAACACTGCACCTCAGAATCCAAAATTACTGCTCAGGGAAGTAGATAAAAAGATTACTTTTTATTTGTTTTAAAAATATACAATAAATTTTATATACGAATGGTTGTATCTATGACATTTCCAAGTTCATAAACTGTCTCCCTGGAAGCCCTACTCCAACATTTCGTATCTCTTCATCTCGCCGATAGAGAGCATTCGCAACATCCACCTAAAAACGGAAAGCAATACCAATGTTCCATCCTAAAATCGATACTGATTATTGAAATGATCAAGAAGTTTCCTTATCGAACATGTTATCGACCTTTACTCTAAATTCTTGAGATAATTAGATAGTGATTTCGTTAAACAAGATAGATTTTTCTTCACATTGGATCAAGATGCAAAGCAATACAAAAAACTCAAATGATTTATTTTGATTTTTCCCACAGTAAATTATTTTCTCTTAAGAATTGTAGTCATTATACGTCACAAATACGATCACTTTTTTGCGAACAGTTTGTGTCTCTTTAGTATACGCAAATAATGAGTTTTCTGTTTCCAAAGCGACAGACGGACAAACTGGCTCCAGACCCAGAGAAACTGGCAACTTTCCCAAGTGCCGATAATTTTACACATCTCAAAGCAACTTATTAACATCTATATTTTCAAACTTATAACTGAACATCCCAAATCGTCGGCGGATTCCACAAATCTTTTACCGTCAACGCAGCTACATTTTCGTGGTTTCTGAATTCCAAAAATAATTATCCTATTCTATCGAAGCGCACAATAAATAAAATACAAAAAAGTCACGCAAATATCGCCAGTATTATTAGAATACGAATTCATTATGAGTCTCCACTACTAACATCACGACAGAAGCACGCTTCTCGTCACTTTCTCAAACGTATTAAAAAGGTGAAAAGGTCTGGCATTGAAAATATTTTTACAAGTATAATGAGATTAACTTGAGCAATACTATCATGTTATTTCAACAAATCCATAATATAGTCCTGAATACTAGCTTCTAAAATAAAATATTAAAAAACAACTAAAACGAAAAAAAAAAAAACTTATTTGTGGAGTCTTCACAATTACACAAATAAAACTACGAAGTTCAATTGTACTGTGTAGATATACAATAAATTACACCAAATAGGAAGAAGGGGGAAAGGAGGGGTAGAAGTTCTCGACGTATTCCAGGATGTTCTCACGTCCCCTCTCCCCTACCCCCTCACGACATAATTTTCTTCTCACGGCCAATTAACACACGACCCAAGGCCGTTGTCGTGCCAAGATAAAACAAGTGTCTTCTGACCCAGGGAGGCAGAAGGGAAAAAAAAGGAACAAAGGGAAAAAAACAAGTAGCGCGAGATCCGGCTAAGTTACAAATGACTTTACGCTGTTTCTTGATGTCATAAACAGTCCCCGGGTTATTCAACAACTCTCCGTCGCAAAGTGATTCCAGAATTTCCCTTTCACGTTCGGCGAATCGTCGACACAGGACGCGGTCGTTTTTATCATTTGGCAACTCTCACAAAGAACAAGGACACTTTTTAATTAAGTACGGTCCCGAGGAACATGACTAAAGAAAGATGAACCAATTTAAATTCTTTTGCAGCAATTTCCAAAGAAACTCTTTGATCATACTATGAAACTATTTTTCTTATTTCAAATCTCGCATAATAATAATTTACTTATTGTCAACTAAAAAGTTACAAACTACGGATGACCACGTGGGAAGAAATAATTAATTTACTGTCCGGAAGCACGCAATTAAGGCACGGTCCCTTAAGGAACCATTCCAATAATTCCGATCAAGGATTCCAAGGCAGTGGCGGATTTGATAATAATAAAAAAGTTATTTAAACACATACGTACAAATATATTATTAATATTCACAAAATAAATCATAGCTATTAAAATCAGAAGAAGAATATTCTCATGCACAAGAAAATCCCGGTCCGGGATGTTTTTTTCTATTATACAGCCAAAGTTTTACACTTCAGCCAGAAGCAGAGAAGAAGAAAAGCCTTTTACCAAGCCGAGACTGTTGGGAAACATCGCACCAATATAGCCTACAGCTGTACACTGGAAGTTGTGCGTAGAAATCAACACTCAACAGTCCGTCGCCACCACGCGGAACAAAACAGACGCATAAAGAGGTTATCACACCCCCTCACCC
>NNCF01127618.1:157770-187227 GCA_002313205.1 Laupala kohalensis | reverse complement strand
TGCTGCTGCTGCTGCTGCTGCTGCTACTAGGGGGCAGTCGCCGCGCCTCGCTCAAGGTCGCTTCCGGTACTACCGCACGCATGCGCGAAGAGAGGGATCCCGCTTCCGCAAAAACAAATTCAGGTCCACGGCAGGAAACCCACACAGATCACTTTTAATTACTATGAAGGAATTTAATAATATTTCCTTATAGCACTTGAATAATGACTCATGAAATATACATCGGAAGCGGGGGAACAATATGGTAAAGACAGCGAGTGTGGCTCCAACCATGGGATAACAGATTCCAACTCAACCAATACTCTGAGAACAAACATTCCTTAAATAAAAGTTTCCACCATATAGAATACTTATTAACATGGACGAAACTGGGGTTCAAACTGTTTTCAATAAAATTCCGAAACTCATTGCTCCAACTGGAAAAAATGAGGTTGGCAAGTCTGTATCCGCAGAACATGGTAAACTGTTACTGTTGTCTGTGCAATGAGTGCCACTGGAAACTTTGTAACTCCATATTTTATATTTGCAAGGAAGAGAGATAAGAGATGAGTTCGCAGTGCGAATCTTTGCCTCGCGGAGCGGGATAAGTGTTTGCATACAAATTAAAAAAAAATAATTTGGAATCCTAATGTAGTTATTAAAATATCACATTTTTACAAAGGTAGAGGAGATATAGAGCTACAATACAAGCCATTTTATGGACGATTCAATGAACTCCAAGCCAGTGAAAAATCAGTGTCAAAAATGCAAACCTGTAACCTGGTTTACCCTATGGGTGCGTTAAAAGACGAGGGAAAACTTATTAAAGTTTAAATATTAGTTCCAAGTTTTTTAAGCAACTGAAGACGTGATTCCAAAAACTACACGAAGAATGAGTTAATTATCCATTAAACTAAGCTTTCTTTAACACACAGGCATTATGAATATTCTTTTGGCTTCAGGGTTCACCATCTCCTGACAAAGGGATTTTTCAGAATTCATTTCAAGGTTACACACAACTACAAGTGAAACTGACACGTCACAAAGAACTTCATAAAAGAGACGTGTCCTTGAGACTTCTCACCATCTGACACGACTAGAGGACAAGCAATACGGAAGAGCGACTTGGAAGCAGGTGTCCGTATGAGACCATCATACACGCACAGGGAGGTCGACGGGAACAACTCAGAAACTTCCGCAATTCATTTAAAAGGAGAGGAAATGACTGCGTTGCTCGAAATAGAGAAAACGCGATAAAATTACACTTGGAGTCAAAAAGTAATTACCGCAAAACATTTTTACGAACATGAACTCATGTTCAGACTGATGTCAATAGTTGTAAGATAATGCATAGGAATTAAAGACGGGTAATATCAGATTTTTTTTCTAGACCCGTCTTCATTGAACTTTAAAGAACATTACAAGAAGACAAGCTGAATAATGATTCCAGACAAAAACAAAATGTAAAAATTTTCGAGGTTCGGCAGAATTTATTTTGTCCCATTCAGTTTCATGAAGCAGTAAAAAAACAGCTCAGAAATTAAACCAAAAGTGTCGAACAATAACAGAAAAAGGGCAATGCACTAAAATAGTCCGAGTAGTCAACAATTTCGTCATGATCTATAGGCGAAGTAAAAACGAGACAAAGAAGCCTTTTACAGCTACAAACATCTCGCAGAATAAACACTGAATCGATAACAGCATGTCCAATCGCTTTAACGCATGCGCTCAAGCTAACCAATGGAAGAAGAATACTCGCACAATCCCACCCCGCTATAACATCCCCCTTCTCCCGACTCGACTGATGCAAGGGGAGGAGACTTCCAAGAAGCCGCGCATGCTCACGGAAGTCCGGGCTAGGGAATGGTCGATAGCCACCAACTCCCCATTGGCTTGTCCTTCATCAAACCAGGAAGATGTACCTGTCCAGAAACATGAAACTCATGTTTCTTCCATTTTGAAAACTTAAAAGGAAATAATATGCTTTACGCTTAATAAAGTACCTAGACTAACAATACACTATACACAGTCATCCCTAGACAACATTGTTTCTTACGGGGAGCGGGGTTATACAATCTCAGATATCGTATTGTTTTAAAGTACTCTCCTTCAAAGTGTAACGAACGCAGGCGGCCAACTTCAGGAAATAAATGACAAAAATTTTTTAAAGGTGACAAAAAATACGACATAGTGTTTTAATAAACGCAAAATTGCTGGTATTGCAACACGTACAGAATTACTTTTATTCATATCTTAGGAAATGTTAAATCCGCCTCTGCCATTGGGCTCTTGATCGGAATTGATGGGATGATCCCTTGCGTGCTTCCAAAATATAAATTAGTTTGTCCTCCACGTGGTCATAAGCAGTTTGTAAAAGCATAAATTTATTTATTTCTTCCACGTAGTCGAAATCATATCAAACACAATTCATAAACAAGCACACATACTCATGATACAGAGTAAGTATAAGAATCTACGGCGTTCCTAAGCTACAGAAAAAACACCACAGCACAATTTCAGCAGTACAAACTAACTCCTATCAATTTACCTTATCACTCACCAAAGCGGGAAACCTTATCACAGAATGCGGAGTAAATTGAGGGTGTGGTTTAACGGCGAGGAGATGGCAAAAATACCGGGCGATACCAGCTTCCTGTGATAAGCTGCACGGAGGGGAGACCACGTGCAATAAACAGTAGCAAATACACTCGACATGAGATCACTCAGCCAATAAAAGGAGCTATTGTTCATAGGAATAGACTGGAATCTGGTCAACGGACCACCCATTGTTTACGTATTCGATTTGTTGGATAACTTTTAACCGGACTCTACGAATCTTAAATATGTTCGTCCGTTTGGTTTTAGGCTGTCCAAGTGACGCCGCGTCGAAATATTAAAATATTAAAAGCTTACGTCAGCCACGATAACGTCACGGCGGCGTCACCTGGACAGCCCAAAACCCATCAAAATTTCGTCCGCGTCTATTTCCGCTCTCACATGCACATTAGTATGAGCAACCCGACCACAATTTTCGAACGTCCCGATTTTTAAAAATATTAAAGAATCAACTATTATCTATAAGCTCGTCGAATAAAATACAGAAAAGAAGTAGGAAATTAAATACTAGACAACTCTAATCAAAGAAGAGACCACTTTTAAAATACATATTTCAATTTACACGATATTAATGAAGTTCACAGTTTTTAATGCATCATAATTCATAACTACTGTTTTTTATATCAACAGAATAAATAACATTTTAAGTTTCATAAATGGTTAGTACTTAACTAGCACGCTACAACCTTAAGGAGCGCTTATCATTCAGTTGGGATTTAACTANATATATATATATATATATATGTGTGTGTGTGATAGATAAGGCGTGCTAGTGTTTGAGTGTAAATGAATTTGTCAGCCTGTGCATCATTGATGCTAAGATGCAAAAATTAATGTATAAATACTCTAATGCTGTATATTATTGAGAAAGGAAGGTCTATTCTAGATACCAAACGACCGGTGAGTCATATTTCGTGTTTAATTTATAAACTAGGTTTCGACTCCGGTTTCAGCCTCGTTCAGATTTACAAACATTCAAGAAGTTTACAAAACACCGTTTCATAAAATGTTTTTGTTCTATATTGATTTTAATAACAGATCAAAGCGTCATGTTACTTATTTTTAGGAAACTAGATCAATTATGTAAACCAGAAGATAACAAATCTGAGTCTAAACGTTGTTTGTAAATTAAATACGAAATATATATATTACAGGTCGTCTTGCGTATGATTTATTCGTCTTTAATTTACCTTTCACAAGGCTGTGTCTTCCACGTCCCTAAAGCACAAACGTGCCTCGCACATAACAACCCTATTCCCTACATGTAAACGTAATCCATTCTTAGACATGCGTCATTCCGTTTTCCTAATTCCATTAACGAACATTATCCGCCACTGGAGCGCTCAATGCCCCGTTCCTCTTCATCGACTCGCAACTGTTTTGCAAGGCAGCCTCCGTTCGCTTGTTTGCCAGTCGCCGCTCAGACTGGACCTGCTCTATTTACCGCATCGATGTCTCGAAACGCGCGACTTTTTTATTCGCCATCGAGGGTCGAATCAGCGATCGACCTACAAACGACCCTCGATATAAGGTACACTCCGCAAAGCGAGAGTTTTAAAAATAATTATGCTTATCCCCACGTAATTTGCATTGTTTTTAGCAATTTGAAGGAAATAAATTTTTGATTTGACAGCCTATTTTTATTTATGATTTGCTCCTAACATCGTTCGGTGTCATAGCGTACCCAGAGATTTTGATCTGAAGTCCGTGGCTCTTATTTGTTATCGTATTTATTATTAACTTGTGCTTTCTTTTTATTTTGGCACAAAGCTCACAAAACATCAACTGTTCATAAATACGCAGAGAAGTTCCCGAGATGGCGCTTTCCATTCGCGTTCGAGGTTTATTTAGTTGGCATGACACTGAGTTTTCTCCATCCACATTAATGTGAACCGTAGTATATAATGCAAAGCTTACATAATTAAAATCGACACCGTTTAGTAATTTGTTTACAACGGATGCGTCACGTGTTCCTCGAGAGAGAGAAAACAGGCTCAAACAAGTAATTCGACGCGAACCATGACTCATCAGCCACAACATGCAAGTGATCAGATGTATTCAGAATCATATTTCTTCCTCTTATTTCATGCACTAGAATTCTCTCTCAGTATATTTCATTATTTCCGACCTCTTTTGCAGTCTCATAAATTGTCTTACAGATAGCTGTCCGGTAAATAAATTTCAACCAGTCAGTTGAACGCTGGTACAGCGTTTCTGTCGATTTTTAGAGATGTTTTCGGACAATTATACCTGGCGGTGTGGTTAACCACATTTATGCAACAGACAATGTTATGTTGAAGAAAAAAATGGGAGACTGGACCTGGGATAGTACCGGGACCCTCCAGCATTTCCATTCGCCAATTGCTTTTGTCAATGGTAGGCGGGGTCAGTGGGCGAATGGAATAGCATAGTGCCAGTGCGCTAAGATGGCGGTCCCGCCTCATCTTCATTCAATGTAACAATTATGTTGTTGCTGGTATTAATGTTTTGTTTTACATTTGTGTCTAGTCATCTCTTGCTATGATTCATCAATAAAAAAAGTCATTTCCGTGAACATAGTAAATTGACACATTTAAACTCGAAATAATTTCCGTTCATTCTGAGTGAGATTCGCCAGTGAGAAAATCGCACAGGTTTAGCTAGTCCATCATAATGCGAAGTAAACAGAGAACTCTTTCATACGCCAAAAATAACATGACCATTGGCTCGACGCGAGCGATATATTTTCGATCTGGCATCCCAACACCGTACAATCCATAAATCGCAACAACCACTTTTGGCCGAGCCAAGGCTGACCTTGGGAAGGAGAAACGGATACTCGGACCCTCATCTCCACCATTCCCGACATCACCAGCACAGAGAACAAGACTCCTGTTTACGACTGTAACGCATCCCACTCGGGACGACCGCAGACTATGAATAGAGAGAGAGAGAGAGCACGAAACAAAAAACGACGAGTCGAGTCATCGAAGGTCACGTGGTACATCGTCTGGGACGTCGTTGCCGAGGGGGGAGGAAACGTCCCGAGTGCTGTCCCACGACAGATAGGACACGTTAATACAGAGGACGGGACGCACATAGCGAGTGGCAACTTGGAAGGTCGCGGGGTTTCTCAGAATGAGAGATGAAACAACAAACACCTCGAAAGAGATTCCGGGATGTAATAGTTCTGCGATATTAATCCATTACCTAATTGGAGCAGAGTAATGTCGCATAGAAAGAGAAACATTGCAAAGCAGCAGTAAACGGCGATTGGGAATCAAAAGTGGGGGGAAAGGGAGGTAAAAAAATATTATCAATTTTCATTTACATGACATTTTCTGTATATTTCCACTAAGTATGTTTTAAATAATGAAATAAATCAAAGAAAAACCATCGGCGATTACTTTATCAAAGATGATGTAATTCCCAGTTTGATTTAAAATGAAATTTTATCTTTCCTTACAAAAGTGGGGGGCTGCTGACCCACCCCACGTCCCCCTAATCGCCGGCACAAGTAAGCAGAATACGCAAGGAGCTGTTGAACGGGAGGTTAAATCGGGCCAGAGGCCAACACGCACTCTTCATATTTACACACAAAGGAATTCACACAATACCTCTCTCAAATATACGAAATAACTAAATTCAATAATGACAGCAAAAACACTGCGTCGAAAAAAAATGAATATATTAGTTTTTATAAACATGCGAACACACTTCCATCAATGCAAATAAATTCGAAATCACTTCAAAAGAATACTTCTCGTTCGTACAACAATCGGAACTTGTACATCAAGGAAAAATGTGCCATAAACACGAAAATGAAAATTAGTTTTCTGTTGTATTACTTGCTTGTTCAGAAAAGTCCATTTAAATCTCGTTTGTAGAAACGATCGAATATGAAAGTTTCCATTAGCTCTTAGCCAACGGTGAACATGTTCTCAAATATTTTCAGGACAAAATTATCTAAACTGTATCATCGTCACAAGAAGCTCAGAAAATAACCCGAAGTCGTAAATACATCCATTATGAACCATAAACAACTGTTTCTACTCAGATTGTTTTTGTTTATTAATGTTACCAAAAAATATAAGCACTAAAAATAATTATATCAATGCAAACGAACTTTTAATCCATTACCGAATGACTTAAAAAATTTAGGTAGCACAAAAAGATCTACAAAACAACTAAAAAATGAGTTGTACAAAAGTGTGCATACGTTTATAGTAACAGTAACTACTACATAAGTATGAGATGTAAGTGCACCAATCCTGCACAACAAACTTAGTTGGATATTTCAGCATTAACTCAAAAAGCATAGGAACTTGATATAAAAAGGGATGAGTAGATACCAAAACAATAGTCAAATAACTAAGCAAATCTCCAAGATGCATCTACGCTTATCGTAAAAAGAAAAGCGAAATTAAGAGTGAGATATGCAGCAAACGAATACAACTATGCATCAGATAAAGTAGAATTACTGTAAATACAATGAAACTTAACACTACGAAGAGGAACGATCTGGCCAAACGAATACATCTGTGATAGAATAATTTATGATAGAACCAAACTATTATGCTGGCACTTCACTTGGCGATGGGGTATGTGTGTCACGTATTCACAAATATGCCAATGTCACATGGACTGAACAAAAAATATAACACTATAATGCCAAATACGTAGCTTACATCAATGATGAACGTATTTGATATACTTCAATAAACATTTATACTGTATCGTTATTCCAGTCCATATAAAAGAAATTATCAAAATAAAGAAGTCAAAATATAGATTAAAGAAGAAGAATATCGAGCCTGGATCGCGTGCGCTCTAGTGAGCGAAACACTGTGTGGACGGTTCACGCAAATATTTACCTCACTTGAATCCTTTGATGTGCCACTAAAACCCGACAAGAGGACGGATACGGGTGTTTGTGTGTTTGCCACAACGGAGCAAGTACAGACAAATAGCTCATCCACACTCGGCCGTGTTCTGGCAAATATGGCACATACACACAAATACGCAACGCCAAGTGAAGTGTCAGCTTAACATCTTTCACAAGAGAACAAGTAGCAACAACAAATAGGTCGTGCCTGATACGGTTCATTTCAAAATATTTACCTTTTTCCTCATATTCGACCGCCGTCGATGTGTGAATGATTTGGTCGACGAATTTTGACTCGGATATGTCGTTGTTTAAATGGAAGAATCACCCACAGAATTTTCATTGGGGCCGAACGGTCTAAAGGATAGCCTAACCTAATTAAACTGAACTCGTCAATACGTTGCCATAGATTTTGAGTTATTGTTGCGACCTGTTCAATTTGGGTCTTCCATGTAAACAAATCCTAATTCCAAACATGTTTACCATCGAGTTGTGGAATCGAAATGTACGAATTCGCTAGTGTCTATTACACGTAATTGTTCTTTGAAATAACTCTCGAAAGCCTTGATTTATATACGTTCAGTGAAAGGTTCTCATGTAAGTTAAGAGTTTTTTAGAATCTAGTCACTGCCTCCTTAGTAACCAAGGTGGCCGTGATCAATTCGTATTTCCTCAATACATAAAACACCGACATACCAACATTTCGCCACTATTGTAAAGCATCCTCAAAACTGGTCCTCAACTCAGAACTATACACAAGTAATCGATTCATTGCGAAGCTACGCAGACTGATGGTGAAAGTTAACAGTGATTGGTATTGAGAAAAACGAGTCATGTATTACACGAAATGAAAAATACAGATAATTTATTCAATAAATTTATCTTTAAAACATCCTTGAAATTTTTATGTCAAATTGACAAGGGAAGATATTACGAAATTGCAACGGGAGGAGGGGGAAGTAAAAAAATATTAAACATGTGAATAACTCCTAATTGTAATGAAAACTTCAATAATAATACGTAAACAAATTTGGTACAAAATTTATCTTTCATTTCCAAGTAGCCGTTTCCGATGTAGAACGAAATGCTCATAAATATCCACAATATATTACAGAACAAATCAGAGTTTCCGCGTACGTGTTCGAACAACTTCCTCCACGGTTCCTGGACACACACACAGCCACAATAACTTTCCGGCGGCGAAGTCAAACCAGAAGGACACAAAATGAAAGGAAGAAAAGTTTGGACGTAGGAAGAGCCACTTCCACATTCACACGCAATACGAATTACAAAAACACCAGGGGAAAATCCTTCGGTGAAGTTGGCTGACGTATCACACGACGCTCCACGTTCTCCGGGACAAACTTTGTACTCTAACCGAAAAACTTTTTGTACAGGTAATGTTTCTACGCAATATGAGTCGTAAATTCATTGCAAAATTTTGTTGAACAAAGTTTCTCCCGAGATCCTTACAAAATTCTAATAGTTTTCAGTGACTATATGAAAAATTTCTAAAATAAATTTGACGTCATAAATTTTGGAAATAATTTAAATGATTTTGTACAATTGCTTATGGTACAGCCTAGAAATTTAATTTATAGATGAATACTATGCTTAGTTTTAGAGACAGCAAATTTTTTTAAAATTGACAAATTTTAATGCCAAAACTACAATATCCCGTGACAAATTTTAATATTTAGTTACGTTATCCATACATTCGGGACCAATTTTCTTTTTCGGTATAATTGGACATAATAAACACTTGACAGATTCGGTACCAAAACCAGAATATTTCTCATTTGAATTTACAAGAAAGTAGTTCAAACCCCACTCCAGATGTTACGTAATCGCAAGGAAAAGGATTTTTGACTGACAAGAATATGTTTACAATTGAATCATTCTCATTTATGCGATTCTCATGCTCCATCGATTGCAAGTAAGAATTTAATGACCCAAGTCTTGGAATGAATTGACTCTATGGATTCAATACGAAGGTATTATAACCACATTGACAAGTCAAGTTGTCAACTATTCTCGAAATTTGAAGATATTCACCGAAGGAGTTCAAGTTAATTCATTAAATAATTAATTAATTCGCACTGATTTTTAACTGTTCGACTTGGACTGTTATTTTGTGAATTTAAAACTTAATAATGAATTTAGATTTTTATTTGACTCATGCTGTGACGATCACGTGATATGGCTGCCGTTTCCGGTAGCAGTTTTCGGAAGTTGTTCTCGATTTATTCTTTTCAATGCCGCCTAAGGTATGAAAATCTCAACGTCACTGCGTTGCTACTTTCATTCGCTATGTTTTGGTAGTTTTTGTTTCACTGTGTCAAGCCAATAATTATGACACTCAATTACAAAAGCAAAAAACACTAAATTACAGGGGACTTTCGCGGACTTCAAAAGCCTAATAATAAAAAAAATTTGCGCCATAACGGTATAAAGATTCATCGGCACTGGATAAGGGATGGTTCGAACTGTCCTTTGGAACACTTTAGCCTGGTCGTTCTGACGGATATAAAACAGGAAACAAGCGATGTGACGTAGTTCTATCGGTATGGTCAAATCATTCAATTATGTCTTTCATAAATTGACGTAAGGACTCACCCAAAAATTATGAGATGAAAAATTGTCATGGCAGCTTACCTAAAAACAAAAGAAACACACATTAAATCACTTCCCACGGACAAAAAAAAAACAAAGGAGAAAATGTGAATAGGTATTACAAGGTCTTGAATAATAGAAGACAACCACGAAAAAAAAAGTATTATTAATTTAATTTGATTTACATTGAATTAAAGAATCATATCTCAAACAACTAGAATGTCTATCTGAAAACTAAAGAAAACTAATTCCAAGAAATTTTAAGGAAATCATTGAAACAGGAAATACAACAGAACACGGGGTCTTTACACAAATGAGGCGACGAAAGGACAAATTAAGGAATTTTGTGGTAAGGTCACATCTGAATTCTCCGAAGTAAAATCAGATAGCATAGTGCGGTATATCACAACTTTCACATTATCCGCATAAGTCAGCTGCACAAGTTTGGCCGGCAAGGCAAATGTTGGTTGTGGGAAAAGTGCTAGTATGGTTAACTCTACCTTTCTTTCCACAACAAAGTTCGTTGCCTGTTGATGCCTTTTTTGGGGGGGGGGGTGCTTAACGGCTCACCGGCATCGACGTCATTGGAGCAACCCTGTTGATGCCATTATAGTGCATATTGTAAAGATTAATAAAAGTGAAATTTATTTTGCGAAGGATAATTAACTAGAAACTGTAATTATTGAGTTTTTATCTTTATAAACTCATATTTCTTCAGGGAAAGGGTTATACCCTGTAAATTACACCAATATCCCTAACAAACATGTCCTTGAACAATTAGCCAACTACTGATTTTTATAGTACTTCTTAAACACGTTTCCCAAATTGACATTACATTGAGGAACACCACGATTCCAATTACGAACCTAAAAGTATAGGAATCAAAAGATGAAACACGCAGAGCAATTCGTGTAATTACGGCGACAGAAAGTAGGATCCAAATACAGTCAAACAACTCCTGGCTTCAAAACAGTAAACAAATTAGATAAAGTTTCCTCCCGGGTTGCTCAAGATCTGACAACAGTAAACACATTTAAGTGGTTTATTTATGTCGAGAGGGGCTTCAGGGCTAACGCGGAGTTGAGTTTCTCTGCGAGCATAATATTCGTTATCAGCTGAAATGAATGAACAGTGAAACTGGAAACGGAGAATGCATGAAGGAGAACTCTAATTATTAGCGACATTCAATATTGTATTGCAATATTTGTAAATGGGAAATTTAGCATGCTATTGAAGCTTATCTACACGGAGCGACAGCAAGGAGTTGGGTGGTTAGGTTATTATTAGTAGGTGGGTCGATTAGTTGAGTTTACAAACGACTTCGCCCGCGTGGTGGGGTTAGAGTAGGAGTTTTTACTATTAGTTACAGTCATTGAAAGGAGGCGGATTGAGGAAGGAGGGTTCGGTATTCAGTAGTGACAGCTATATGAACTGGGACATAAGTGTGAAAAGTATCAAATTTATTCTGGTCCCGGGATGACTTGGTTATGAGCTAGAACGCTTTCACCAGTCACGGAGGGGCGAACATTTTAATACGAAGCACAGCACATGGCACATCTATGAAATAAAGAAAAGGACATACATAACATTTCCACTACAATGTTATTCAATAAAATATTTTCTTACTGCAAACAAAATAGATATATTTTCCACGAAAATACTCATTATATGCATTATAGAGCAAGGAGTTTCTCTATTTCAATACAGATCCAGTTTATTAAAAACAGTTATATATTCCGAGTCGTATACAACTAAGATAGTTGTATATTATCCGGGCAGTAGCGGATTTTCCGTAGGTGAGAATGTCATGTAATAACACGGAAGTAGAAAAATGTGGAGNTTCCGTAGGTGAGAATGTCATGTAATAACACGGAAGTAGAAAAATGTGGAGACTAGCAAATAAATTAAAAATATTATTTAAGAACCCCCGGTAAAATAAGCTTAAAGATTCTGACTAGTTGACATTTTTATACCCATTGTAGGGTAAAATATATCAGTTCTCAGAACCAAATTTTCTTTTAATGTTGATGAAATTGTTTGCATTATTTTTGTTTTATTGGTGAATTTTCGTAAAATGTTGAATGTTCAGTTATTATTGTTTTAAGTTTCTTCCCAAATCCCGAGCAGTCCTGCCAAAGAAGTTAAAAGTCTTCGAGAAGCCGGATCTGGAAAATCGTAGAATGGGTGTATCATCGCAGACGAGGAAAATTCCAGAATAGATACCGGAAATGATGAAACACCAACCGCAAGATAAGAAATTAAATGAAAATGTGACCGGGTGATGATGTAATGCGGCTTTGAGCAACGCATCCGATATCATTGGACAATGACGCTATGAAAGATAAAGGCGGAATACGTTCATCTGTACACTGGGAATCGACGCGACATGTAGGGGGTTATCTAATATGGCAGAATAAGATATGGAATGATATCAAGGGTTTGGATTACTTAAATACCAACCATTTAAATAATGGTTCAAACCATTATTATTCATTGTGCAAGGGACAATTAGTATCATTTTTGTTAGTACTCAAACGACACGTTTCTGGGTTATACATTAAAAGACGACATTCCTCCACGACATACATTGATGCTACTTCAGAAGAGAATGAAAAATTTATTATAAAAAAATTTGAAACGACCCAACATATTTTACGATAAATTAGTACACGATTTCACCTAATAAAATCTCTAGATTTATACTATGTAAATTAATATCTGAGGTCAGAACAAATACGTTTTTCTACCAGCAGCAATTAATGTATAGTAATTACAATTTATTGTAGGAATATCAAGAATATTAAATTGATCTTGTATATGAACACACTGGAAACCACATCACAAAACAGTTCCACTCAGATTTTGCAGTTTCGCCCGGACTCTTTGCATTCCAAATACCAACACTAATTTACTTACATTTGCATCAGGAAGGGAATAAAAGCCAGATACAAACAGGAAAATTGTTCGACATCGCGACGCCTGAAAAGAAGCGTACAAGAAAGTTTTCCGTATAACATCCATGCTCGTGGGTCCTGGAATTTGTTTAATAGTAATCCCGATATTGAATACTAACAGCTCAAAAATTTAGTTCAGAGAATAACAAGACAGGATAATCCATAAATCCTATTTCTTCAAAAATTAATTCAGAGAAAAAGAATTGCATCAATCGAAAGACCAACATTTTGTCTATGCATTTAAATCGTAAGAATAGGAAGAGTTGACGAATCGACATTGTTGCTCCTTGCTACACCTACTTCATTTGTGCCGTAATACGCAGGCGCTTAACGGGTTGCCTCATTGTTAGCATCAGGGGTTTGTAACACGCCCACTATTGTTCACTAGTAAAATGAACTTCCAAGAAGCTAGAGATGTAACGTGAAAGTTCTATAAAGCAATTAATGACACCGTTTCTTGTATAACAAGAAACTAGTTTACCAATACACGTGTTCTTAATTTTTGAAAAACACCATAAACAAATGTTTACATTTCTATTTAACAATAATCAAGTTAACCCAATTCTTAACATTTTCTTGATATTATAGAAATTCGTTGTCATAGAAAATATTTATCTTTCCCCAGGGCAAGAAACATTTTAAAAGCACATAGAATCATGTACTTTAAAAAAGTTAATCCACTCTTAGTAGGATACGAAGTATATCATGAGTGGTAGATAGGGTATCATGGGAGTTAAAAATGTATTCGGAACAAATTAAGAAGTGAAAACTAGTACCAAAAACAAAACAAATTTCGATATATTTTCTAACGTTCGTGTATGATGTGAATACCTAACTTTCTAATACGTATATAGTCTAGGTCTAACTAATAGTGCCGCAAATAATTTTAAAATTAAAAGAGTTCGTAAAATTTTCCCTTTTTTAAAAAAAGGTTGGTCTAGAACCATAAAAGAAAAAAAAAATTTAATAAATATCGTGACATGTGTACGGCGCAATAAAGAAGATAACGTAATGTCTCCCAACATGAGGATATTGGGAGTGATATTACTTATCAGCTCTTAATCATTTTCCAACCCCTTTTCCCCCTCCGGTGTCGGAAGTTTTATCGAGCAGTTGATTTATTTTCCCATTCCGACCGATATACGCTTCCGCCGACGATCAACTGCCGCTAGGCATACGACGACATTTCAGTTCCGAATGTCGCTGCCAGATCGCAGGCCAGTAGCAGCATTCGGTCGCGTCGCAAAGCTCCTGCAGCCGACTCCGTCGCCTTCGCCGCGCAGCCAGAGCCTGAACAAGAACGGGGAGGGGAGGGGAGGTCTTTATCAGCCGACACACCACATGCGATAAGACCGCTACGAACTGGGAGGCCATCGGCGGGTGCAGAGCAGGATTCCGTCGCTACCACAGCGGTAGAAATTCAAATCCAGGAATATTAACATGAGCTCTAATTCCATTATTAACGTCTATTATAAAATACAGAAAACTCTTACCAAACATACAAAATTATAACTACAAATAATATTAACCACGAGATTCCGCGAAGTGTAAGACAACTATTTGCTTACGAAACCTTAAAAACAACATTGATAGTCTTAAAAACAGCAACGTAAATTCCGAAAATACAAAAAGGAAAAAAACCATCCAGCGATCAAAAATATAAAAAAATACTAAGTACAGAAAATTATAACGAAGCAATCAAACCTTTCAGCCAAATGATTAAAAATTGTAGATCGAACAAAAAGATCCATAAAAATAAATTTAAAAAATAGGTAATACAAAATATCCACATGTAACAATAAATAATAATTTACACCACTAGTTTAGTATAAATAACTAGTACATAAGTATGAGATGTACGTAACTTTGTTTACCACAGCTGGAATGCAAATCGACAATTGAAAAAAAAATACTCCTCACGACCTTCTTATGGACGACACACTCCAAACACGTATTTAAGAAGCACAAAATATATAGTAATCCTGCATAAAATGATCGTAAGTTGTAATTTTATATATCATAAAATGGGCTCTGCGGAGGAATCGATACGTAAAAGTGTGGTATGAACGACAAAATATGTGCAGTGATTCTTCTTTTCGCCAATAAACCGCCCGAAAACCATCGACTAAATCCGAAACAGGGGAATTTGTTTTCATAAGAATTAATGTTAAACTAAATCGTTCCACAAACTTCTCACATTTTACAGAAAAATAGTGTTTAATGCTAAAAACAAGGCAGTTAGTGGGGTGGGGTTCACTGAATCTACGGTTAGTTTGGTCTTCCTGTCCAACGTCAGAATCGGCAGTCGCAAGTCTCTCAAGAAAACTATAATGGAACAAGATATTGCTTTTACATCATTTGCAGAGAGGGTAACGTGAACACACCGACGAAATCAGAGGCAATCGACGAGATAGGAAATAGAAACCGACCAGAACAGTGGTATTAATATATTCAATAAATAACATTTCTGGCGTCTCAGCATTTGACAATATCTGAGATAAAACCTATCACTGACATGCGTTGTCAGTAGTTCCACCAATAAACGCAAACCGCGCTGGTGTGGAGTACCGTGGCAGGCATAGCAAACAGCGCGGTACAAGAACAAATGATGGAAACTTCCTTACGATCGCGAGCCATTTGGAACACTCAACATCATTAAGATATTCGCGCCATTTTCTAATCGCTAATATTAACAAAAAAAAGTGAAGTACTGTACAGCTTCAATAAAGAAATCGGGAATGTAAAATGTGCTCATACTATTCCAACCTTCTGAATGAACTTAAATTTGGTAAATTATAAAATATTTTTCACAAAACTCGATACAAATACACCGTATAATCTATAAATGTAGTCCAACGACTCACGACAATATGAAGTAAATATGGACAAAGCTTAATGAATGTCCACTGGCTACGAAATAGTTACGAAATTCGCACATAATAGAATCACACACTGACAAGTCTATCGCGAATGATTCATATTACCTCAGAAGTGCGCAGCAGAAATAGTGGTAAGATAGTGCTAAGGTACAAACGATCCTGATGTGCTATGACTCAGACTTACGTCATTGCTCTCGAACTAACAGCTCGGCGCATTATTCACAACATATTCTTTCACATAATGTTCGACTGGAACACACATTCATTGTGATAAAGTAGCTTCTAAATTCTATTGTCTATTAGTATTATTAAAGTTTCATTCTCGTTTTATAGCACTGAACGAAGGTCTGAACAGTCCCAAAACTACACGCATGCCAATACAGAGAAATAATAATCTGAGAAAAATTATATAAAAACACAGAATTCGATTTCGAGGACTAACGATACTCTACACATGAATCAAACACACGCGAGGAGAAAAATGCGAAGGGAAGTGTATAGCAGTATGACGTCGAGACAAACATCAAACCTTGCGACTATTTTTGTCACGTGCTACGCCAATACGAAGAAACTAACGTACGCATTCATGCGCAACTACTGCCGCTCAGAAGAAGACATTAACACACATAAAAAGACAAGACGAATAAAAATCACAAAAGGGGATAATACTCCATACCAAAGCAACAAAAATGTGAGCTCGTAAAGCCACAGAAAAGAAGGAAAAAATGTAGTTGTATAGGCCGGTGGTCACGGTAGTGGAGTCATCCGCTCCACAGTGAAGGCCACTCACAGATGAGACGCGCTGAGCGAGAAAGCGGTGGGGGGTGCAGGCGGCTCTCGGAAAATCCGGCAAACTCAGCGCGCGCAGTTGCCAAATGTACAATCAAGCGACAAGTACACGAGATGGAATGAGAAGACACATTGGGGACTTTTCCCATTGCGAATTTTTTTCGTACAGGGAAATTACGGATGAACAATTCACTTTACCCCGACCGATATTAATAGGAGTAGAATTTTCTTTCGTTAACTACATTATTTGGGCGAAGGAGTTGGAAAGGATACATGATAGATTACCGGGAAATTTAGGATACCAAACCGATATTTTTCAGGAGGTGAGATAAACTTCGATGAGGATATTTTTGATAGCGGTGTTGAACCGATTTCGCTTAAAAATATCCGTGCAGGTTATTTTGGATAACATCAGTTTTCATAAAACTCCAAAAGTGTGGGTTTTAATAGTATCAGTGGGATGGTGGATTGACAGCTGAAAAGCTCACCCAGATCGGTCGAGCTGGAGTTGGAATTCGCGATCATCCGTCCACTACTGGTCTCCCTTCGTATCGCTGAAGACGTTACGCCAGTAGCGATGTATTAACGCGAATGTATAAAAGAACATTATAAAAAGTAAACTAGAATCCAAATTAGAACCGAAGTGCCCGCACAATGACGTGTCGTTTTACCACGCGTTTTGGCCCTGAACTGACTAAATCTGATCCGGAAACTTGTTCGAATTACGTTGTGATTCACTTAATACGTCCGAAACAATTTTAGAGACATTTTAGTAAACACGCCAAACGATTCTGCAAGTATTTTCAGGAAGATAGGAGTAGAATAAAATTATGAAGATACGAGTAGAATAAAAGCAAACAGGTTCCGTAAGTGTTCGAGGGATTGAGCTTAGGAATTACTACACCTCGGCACAAGAATGAGATGTGACCAGCAAATCGCTCCGTGCAGTTTGACCCCAGGAGAGACCCGGTACTCATTTTACAGCAGGCTGAACGGGCCTGGGAGTCAGTCTGGATGTTGAGGTGTCGTGAAAAATCACCACCCAGACCGAACTGACACCAGTCCAGAGCTCTACCCACTGCAGGGGGTACAAACTCACTCACAGAAGTCCCTTGGGAGACAAATTTACGCCATCTACTTCGCTCTCGCAGGCAGGGGAACTAATTCAATGACGTCACGCAAACGCATGGCGCTTCTTTCAAAACAGGGCATTCAACCCGAGATCTTAATTCATTAAATTCGCATTGAATGTACATTTTTTTGCTATCGACCAAGGAAGTTACCAAAAAAACTGCAACTAAAATTGAAAGCAACAAGTCGCTAATAAATCCTCAACCAACATATATTACAATTAATGAGTAAATGGAATAAATGGTAATAAAATTACACACACATGACATTTTATTTAATGAAAGTATTTATTATAACAATATTAATTGTGGATACAGAGAGGATACAACAATGGTTCCTGGATGGAGAACAGAAAATAAATTTAAATATTAGAAATAAAATACATTATGAATAGTGGCAATTTACACAATAATGCCTATATTGAGAAAATTTAAGAAATAGTTACTTTACAAAATAAACCTACTTGTGAAACAGGGTTAATGCAAACAACTCTGCCTAGACTGATTACACTTATGAAAATGAACTTTTCTCAACACACTGTCTCAATTCACATAATACAAAACATATTCAAAACAGAGTACAAATAAGAAATAATACTATTACAAATTACGTGTAATTGTGGATACAAAGAAGTTACACATACCAGTGCCTATATGAGAGCATTTAGGTAATAATTCTCTTACAATTTAAACCTACTTGCCAATACAGAGGTAATGCAAACAACACTGTCTAGACTTGATTACAGATAAGAAAATTTACTTAATGAGCATTCACAAAAACAACTAAATCGTGTACAGATAAGAAATAAAAATATTACAAATAATTGTGGATACAGAGATAATAATATACCACTGATTATATTGACAATACTTAAGAAATAGATCCTTTACAAATTAAACCTACTTATGAATACAAATGGGAAAATGAACTATTTGTCGATACACATAAAACATAACTAAATAGAGTAATATAAGAAATGAAACTATTACAAATAGTTGTGAATAAAGAGATGATATACACACCAGTGACTATATTGGGAACATTTAACAATGATAGGGATGAGGTATAATGTAAAAAAACACTAATAACTTAAAATTATTTTATTTAAAAATTTTGTTATGTCTGAAGTAAACAAATCTTTAAAAAATCAGAATAATTTCTGGGGGCATATACATGTTTAATTTTTCATTCAGAAAATGAAACCCAGAATGTTGATTCTCAGAAATTATTTCTCAGTGTTATTTTGTAATGTTAAATAAAAAATATTTCAGAATTGTTTAGCGAAATACAATTTATGATAAATGAAATTAAAAAAGGTATGATTTAAGGTTTTTTAAATTGTTTTACTCTGATATTTCCCTGAAATGACTGTACAGATATGTAATATAATTATTGCAATTAATGAAGTAACAGATACAAAGGGCATGTACACAGCTGTATCAGATGTCAATAATTGAAAAATAAATGTTAATATACGATAATATAGAGTAAAGAAATATTTCAATAAAACTGCTATACCAAGGTAACTTGCACAACTGTGTCTAGATTGAGTAGAAAAAATAATACCATTAAAAGCAACAAAAAATTATGGAAACAAGGATCATTTACTCTTCAGTATCATACATACAAAATTGCTTCTCTATCGCTATTTCAACACCAACGTTTGTTCTAAATACGGTTCTTCCCTTGATGCCATTGTTTAGGAAATTGTTCCGTTATCTAGTTTTGCGAGAATATTTATAGAATCCTAGCTTGATCCCATTTCTTTATCATTCCGTATTATCCTGATAAGATTAAGTTGCCATAGCGAATTCCTTTAAATCATGTCTAACAGACATTTCCTCTGGAAAATGCTCCGGACGAACTATGTACTTCTTGACATCAGCATTGGAGTTTTTTGCAATTGAAATAAGACTCAACAGTGAAAATAGTTTAAGAAATTGAGGAACTTACCATAAAGAATCAGCAGGGTAATTTTGAGCAACCACTACTTGGTTTCTGGCTTGGCATTTTTCCCCGAAGTATGATATTCGTGAACACATAAATAAACAAACTAAGATTAAGGCACGTATATGTAACTTTCGCCTCCAACATGCTCCAACAGCTGACATTAGTCAATGCTCAGCGCGAACTCATTTTCAACTCTCCTGCGCAGGCCACCGTGGCGCTACTTACTTCGATCTGGCGATCGAACCAACGATTTGTCGCCCGAGTTAGTGCCCCCTGACCCCATGTATCCCGCTAATGAAACCGAAGAATGATAATATTCATTGGATGTTTCGATCCACGCAGACATTAATACAGGCACTATTGCGAATAATGTACACAACGCTAACTTCGCAGAAGGAATCCAAATAACTTCTTAGTTGGCTACAAAAGAATCTAATCTTCATTCCATAAAACTCAAAAATGTGAATGCGCTTTTTGAGTTCTTTCTCCAGAACAATCGAGAAGCGCAACACACAAAACGATTATAAAACTAGAAACGCAATACCAGTATTACGTCGAAGATCAACACTCCATAAAACCCGTGGAACAGAGCGACGATAAGAATGGTACAGATTAACGAGTATCACTGGAAATACGAGGGATTAGCACAGAGAGAACTTATCTCGGCCTCACATCCACAAATACCTGGTGAATGAACTTTCCCGAAACAATTCGACGCGAGTGGATACACCTAAGGAAACCCTTCCGTGACAAAATTTTCCGGGAAAGATACTATGGAAATACGCGGAAAATGTGGTAGGATGAACAGTGGACTATCCATTGTTTTTCCGGACGACTAGGAACAACGGCAGTTCAGGAAGACTTCGTTACCAAACAAATCCTTCCGGGATAACTTAAATCCTATTGTGTCTGGCAGGCATTACACGATATTATTTCTATGTCATAGATGTATTACGAAATATCTTTGAAGAAACCGTGTAATGTAAGAATAACTGAACTGTGATCACAAGACCATGAGAATGTTCTCGTTGAGAGAACCTATGGTCATAGATCTATGGCTGAAATACCGACTTTACAGCACTCAAATCCTCGTTTACTAACGAAGAAATACTTTATACGATCTTCTAAGTAGACAGTTTTTTATATTTTTACTAATATCGTCTTGCCCTCCATTTTTCGTCCGAAATGGCATCGTGGAAAAGTAAGGCAATTAAACAAATCGAGGCATGTCGATGTTCCCATTCCCAGAAAGTCCAAAGCACCGTCACAGAATTGATCTGATTTATCTTGCAACATACAAACTACACATTTTTATTCTGTTCACAATGTACGAGCAAACCTAAGTTGCGTTTTGTGCATACGATGTTAGTTGCATCGCTCCTTTTATTAAGTGAATTTTCATTATCCCTACATCAGTTGGCATAATCAACGATAAGTCTTATTTTCAGCGTAGAAACCACACAGCTAACGACTTGAGAAATCATTCGTTTTCCTATTTTACACGTAAACATCCAACAGCACTCGCCTTCGCAGGAAAGGTAAGTAACGAAACAAAAGTTTAAAGAACCGACACTACTGCAGTTGTATATTGTGCAGAAACAATTTTTATTCAGCAATCGAAACACACACTTTAGAAATCATTAATTCGCAAATTCCCATTTAACACACAAAACTTTCAACAACGCTCAACCTTCAGCAAGGGTCTAGCCGAGAAACGAGTCTGGATTCCAACAAGAGCGTGCAACCTGCAGCAGGTGCTACGAGCAAGGGGCAGGTGCGGAGCGATCTCGACGCGTGAATTTTGCGAAAGAACGTCATAGGAAGGAAGGTGCACACCGACGCAAGTCAGGATGCGTCTCAGAAGTCGAAAGTAATGGCGTCTAACGGGGTAGGGAAAATGAGTTTGTGGTTTAAAAAGGGAGAACACTTTTCCTCGCGTAATTGGCTGTTACAGACTCGAGGAGTATCGGTAACGAACAAACAAGTTAGTTCTCTTACATCGCAAGATATAGAACAAAATATAACACTCAAGTTTCCAACAAATGAAAAAAAGGCGTCAAATACAATTACGCAAATTTGACCATCTAAATGAGTAGTAAATAAAGTGCATTATTAACTAAATTAACATTTCAGACGAACTATGTCTTAATTAAATTTACGATATTGTTTTGGAACACACGACAGTAAATAATAAGCCACGCTCTTTTAAAGAATCCGCAGAGTGAGACACGGAACGAAGAAAGAGGTGACGAAGGAAGCGAACAAAGAATCTACGGGATCGACTGCAAGGTTAGTTTCCCGAAAGAAACTTCTTTCCCGGAAGCGAACTATTCAGATCGGTTAACAAGGCTATTACCATCAAACTGAATCTAGCAAATACTACACTAAATACGAGACATTATAAAAGAGACATCACCCCGGGTAATGTCTGTGTGATCAGATAGCGGGTGTAAAAGAATACAAATAAAATTAAAAATCTAAATACGAAATATCAATGGATCAGCTTATCCGATCACAGGTAGAAGTCACGCTAAAAACAATGTACATCCAGAACTGATATTTTTGTCACAAAGAAATTTTTTCGTATTTTTACCGCGTACATTGATTGACCGAGTAAAAACTAAATATTCGTAAAGTTGCGAAAAGGATAAAAGCACTGGGAATGAAAGCGAAATTGAGCAACTCAACAACAAAAACAGATCGAAAGACGAAGCTGTCATCGAAGAGGAATAAGGAAACCTTCAGAGAGTCCATTCGCGTCGCATCGAAAAGCCAAACCTCAGCACGCACCGCCGTCGAGTTCGTTTTCTTCGCACCGAGTCAGAACGTCGTCAGCAAAGCAACCGGAAACTGAGAACAGGATGCGCAGGGGGAGTTGACAAAGCCCACTGGCCGAGAGAATCACTTGGTCGAGACGAAACAACTCGACGGAGAAAATATGCGGCTGTCTTGCTTCACCTGGGGTTGCGGATTTGCCCAAACACTGCCAAATGTTTAAGAGACTGTATTTGACATAACATACGGGAGGTATGTTGACTGTATGACTATTTGCTGTATTTTGGCAAACACGCGAAATCTCGTATCCGTCCTCTTGTCAGTTCTTAGTCGCACATCAAAGGACCCCGAGGCAAACACACTTGCGTGGACCATTCACACTTGGTTTGCCGTATTTCGCTCAGAGGAACGCGCGTAACGAGATTTGTTGATATTCTGGTTCTTTAACCCATATTTACACTTTTCTTATTCGACAATTTCTTTAATATGGACTTGAATAACAAATAATATAAAGATTCCTTGAATTATATCAAAAACATGCCGTCCATCATCTGTATAAGAAAACATTTGGCATTATTAAACTATTCGCTAGTTTGGTCCATGTGAGGATAGCATGTTTCAGGTATTTGTGAATACGACAAATATACCGTCAAATACAGCGAAAACGCTACAGAAATACCGCAACGCCTAGTGAAGTGACAGCATTATAGTCTTGGCCGAAGAAAAAAACAACTGCCCTCCGACAGTTAGTTCGAAAAAGCTGTTGCTTACGCTCGACAATTGTTCTGCGCTAAATTTAATTACATATCTTACATTAAGATTCGATACATTTGTCTCATAAAATACACGTATAAAACAAATTTTGAATGACGCTAATGTCTTTTCGTTCCTGAGATAGCAACTCACAAGAAGATAGAATTTAAATAGTGGTAACGCGGGCCGGAAAAGGCAGGACGCTCACACGCTTCGTTTAATTACTATCTCGGTTGCGGAACGGCGAATACGAGTCTAGTTCAAATTTTGTTTTATTAGTCTACTCTAACAGAGGAAACTGAGCACTAACTAATTGACGTACGATAAATAGAAAATTTCATCACAATATGTGCAAGCAAAGGAAGAGGATATCCAGAAACATATATGGGACGAGATTAGGACAAATTGTTCCATCTCTAGCGAAGACTATACGCCAGTTGTCGAGGAGAAATTTCGAAACGAAGGTACACCTCGATATTTGTCAAAGTCGTTAAGTTTGTGACACGCCGACGGAGAAAGCATTGCCAAGAGACGCATGTTTACCACGCATTGCGTAAAAACCTCCCGTATATTATGTCATGGTGAAGTTTCCTCGATAATACATCCCGAAAAAGAATTTTACCGCGTATAAGAACACTTGCGAGGTCAGAAAACACCAAAATTAAATAACTTTCACTTTCGAATCCAACACTTCACACTATTTCTCCGAACAAAAAGCTACATCAAATTATATATAAGTTGAACCCAACCCGCACAATTCCGCAACAGACATGTTCAAAGGTCGTAAAATATTGTAATGACGAACTAGTTCGAAATTTTGGAGCAGTCTACATCAGACCGTAACTTCGTTACATAACTTGCACAACGTCTATAACATGATTATAGAGCAATCGAGTCCGTCACCCGTGTTCCCTAGCTACAACAAATGTGAAACTGCCAAGAGATGTTAGGGAATCATAGAAAGTGAAAGATACGTTTTGTAAAACCAACGACAGTTCTTAAAACAATTCACTTTCAATAAAATCTGATTTCCTCAAATTCCACATCGCAAATGCCTGACAATACAAGAAAATAAACCGAAAAGGTGCATAACGAAAACGTAAAAACACCGACATTCCGGGGGGATGAAACCTGATCAAGTTGGAGCAATCAACCGGTCCATTTCGTTTTCATAACCTCGGGTTAATCAATTATACAACGCAATTCTCGAAATACACCAATATAATAATAAACCCGGAATCTAATGCCTACGAAATAATTTGGACCGCAACTCGTAAAACAGGTACAAAACACGCGATTCGCGATTAAGATTTCTCAACGTGTTCGTAACATTTATTATTCTTGCAGTAAATGAAAGTCGACAAAGAAACAGAAAAATTTCCGACGTCCGATGGACTACTGGATGCGCAGTCAACGGGTAGAAATAAAAAAAATAGAAGTATCAACAGAAATAAAAACATTTCGAAAATAGATTACACAACAAGATTTCAAAAAGATCTGAAAAAAGAGATACGAGAATAATAGGTATGCTTTAACATGAATTCTCATGTTATCATATTCATCGTCATTTTACTAGAGCGCATTCTAGAAATGTCACGACAAAATGACATTGGATTTTATTTCAAGCTCCCATTTGTAATCCACAATAAAGCGTTCTAATTTCTACCTAAATCAAACGTAAAATAGAGCTAGTTATAGTAGAAATATCAAAGGTTATAAGTACCACATAGGAATGACATGAACACAACCAACCATCAAGTTGCAATTCCTCAGTATGAATGGAATCAAATATCTGAACGCAAACACTTTCGCCAAAAATAAAGTCCAAACATACGCAAGCACAAACGAAATGAAAGTGAAAGTTCGAAAAGATACGTAACATTCAGAATATCTACTTCAAAACTACGAAACCACACGACATATCACAATTCGAAACACACACACACGCAAAGACATTGCCAACACCAACCTGGAATTTGTCGAATGTAACAGCCATTCGGCGCCTGGCTACCACCACATTGATCACAACCATTGAAGACACTCTCTCTCCTCAAAATCCGTCCTCACTGAACTTCCTCTCTCCTTCCTCAGTAGTCCCGTCTCCTCACTTGTAGCACTCAAGAACAATGTACGGACAGGCGGGCGTCTGCTCGGATCAGTCCTCTCTGAGCACGACAGCACAGCAAGACTGCCGGAGCACTACTGGCAAGCGGAGCGGACCAGCGGAGAACTAAACACGTGGTGACTGCGGCTTCCACAGCGCATAGCCTCCTGGGAACCGGCCGGTTTGCCGGCGGCGGCGGCGATAGGAGGCGATGGTGGCGGTGGTAGCGTCCGGGAGAGGGGATGCGCTTCTGACGAAGGGTGGGTGCGGGAGGGGGTAGGACGGGAGAGGGCTCGGTAGCACGAAGGGCAATGGAAGTGGGGGGTGATGCGGCGGCATCCTCCGGTTGCGTAGCGTTAGGGCTGCCTGGCTGTCTGTCTGTCTGGTTGAACCTCGATATCACAACTATCGAAAACTAACGTTAGTTCATCTATCTACTATAGATCGTTATCGATAGTACTATCATTAATAAACATTTAGAACATAAAATGCTAGAAAACCATTTCAGCGTTTTATTTTAATTTCAGAAGAAAAAAGGCATTCCAAGGTTACGTAGGAAAAATACCTCTGTAATATATTTTCTTGTGTGACGTGTTAATACAGTTTTAGAACGTGGAACGTTTTGGTACTATTTTTATTCTTATTTGGCTAAATTAAAACGAAAAAAATCGTTATAATGCATTTCGTACCAAATAGAGAACATTTCGAACGAGTTATGACTCTGTGAGTAACCAGCAGGAAATGAGACATCGCGTTTTGTAGTACATCACCCGCATTCGATTAAAACGATACCAACTAAATTCTTTCCGTAGAATTTTCGATGGAGAACGAACGGACAGAGATACATTGAAATATGCTTATTGATCATTATTTGATTAGAAAATTACATTATTATTTGATTGAAAATTATTTTATTATCACAATTCTATTATTATTTTTTAAGATTTCGTATGTAACTTCATTTTCATTAGTAAAGATGACATTACAAAAGTATACATCGACAGTCTCGATAATCCACATGATCGAAAGCTATCAACAGTACTATCAAGGTTTAGCGAGCCCTAAGCGTCACTGCTACGGACGCTGACAGCGTGAAAGTGATATTTTTTGCATTTCAAAACGAATAAATGAAATTAATTAATTCTCACGTCTTCCACAGTCGTACGCACGTAAGCATCGTATAACCGGGGAGATCAGGAGACCAAACACCCAAAATTTATAAATTATAATGAAATGACTTGAAAATCATCTTATCGATACAAAAAATGATGAGAAATAAACTTGTTATTTCTTTTGTGTTGTGGTTAACTTAACATCAATTGAAAACAGTTTTTCTTTTTCAACGACCATTCGTTAAGGCTAATGTGTTTCACTTTAAAAATATATAATGAATGAATAATACATTATAGAAATTCATATTCTGCATCTTCCTCAGGTATTGATTTTGTACATCTGTTTTATATTAAACTAACAAAAGGTATCAGGAGTGAGAAAATTTAGAACGCCTATCATTAGAACAGAGTATAGAAGGAAGTCTTTGAAAGCAAAACAAGTGTGGTAGCATCAGGTGAAAGAGATGGTGTTAACTGAAGTGACGACGATTGCTTCAGGTGGAGGGAGACTTGATGAGAGAAAGACAGAGGTTCCGAGGAGTGAGGCAGTCAACAACTACCCACCCCCAACATGGTTTTCAAAAATATTTCGTTTCCATTCAATTTTTAAAAAAAGTCACCGGTGGTAGTCGTGCTGATGGAGGCTTCGTGGTTTTACTAAGTGAAAGAATAAATTGTAATGAAAATGATATGCATTTTACTAGAAAGAAAGTGAAAGGTCACTTAAAAATGTCTTGGGAAACGAACGGGATAGTGTTGGATGAGTTGATAAATAGTAATTGTGAGGCAATTACGCAAAGTAATGGCAGAAGAGAATGGAACTATTACTGGGAGATAGTTAATAGAAGGAAATGAAATGGATAGTGAGAAGTATAAACACATCAAGTTTTATTAACTATTTTACAAGAGTAAAAAAATGGAAACTAATAAAAACGAAAACCCCGTTCCAAAATTGAAGACAGAAACGGAATGCGACGAATAGGTGGAAAGGAAAAATCAAACTGCAGAGTCTAACAAGAGACGTGGAAAGATACGACTAACATACCGGACGACGAAACAGTGACAAAAATTAACAAGAATAAACGAGAGGAACATAAAACTCGAATTATGGCATACAGTCATAGTTGGATACAGAGGAATGAGGACTTGCAACATAATTAGTCGTCTCCCAAATTTTCAAAAATCTCAAGAATATGGTTCAAGAAAAATATCTTCCATTCTTGATCCTGTCTCTGGGGAAAATACCCGTTTCTTTTGTGTAAATAAGCATTGATTGTGTCTTCTGTGACAATTTTATCTAGCAGTCTCGTACAACATTCGTTCGAGTTTTACTCATAAATGAGATCAGAAAATGTGTGGTATAAAATGTGAGTTATGGACGTTTCCATCCGCTAGTACTACTCTGAACTCAACAGAGGCTACGCTCCGCAGACAGTGACTATGCATCATCTTCGAAGTTCACTCCCGAACTGGTGGCAGCAGTCGCTCCGAAAGCGTCTCTTTCCCCCACCACTCCACATCAACCCCCACCACTAACATGTGACCCCCACCACTCCTCCAAGCGCCCGACCGACCGCGCCTGCGTAGAATACCTCTATTCACCAACCCCAATCGCTGCGCCCCCTCCCTGGTTATGCGACGGAGGAGGTAATAAAACATAAAGAGAGTATATAATACGCGGAGTGTGGGATGCGACGAAACAATTACAAGAATATGCCAATAAATTTTACAACAGACGCCCTGACTGCTACTGTATCCCTTCATTAGAGGCACATATTCATTGGGAATGGTTCTAAAAGAGTTGAAAGGAGTTTGATGGAAGTTTCGGTACAAGTCATCAATGCTGACGAAACGAAATATAAAACACACTACATTGCACGCTAGGGAGAAAATCAATATTTTATGGATAAGAAAAAAAATACCATTCAAGTAATTCTGCGCGTCTTAAACGCAAACGTAATATATGTAGTAAGTATCGATCAATTTATTTCAAACATTGTGTTTCAAAAGATCTTCACTCAATAGATATTATCTATTAGCACAAGGATGGCAACGTGCGTGTAAGGATGCTCACTCAGTGAATGGCCACAGCATTGAAACACGTCAAAGTCAGACATGCAATAACACGAAATTAATTTCCTAAATCGACCAACTATTTTCTCTGTTCCGTATTTGAACTCGCAACTTCGAGCACCTACTCGTGGAAGAATGTTTGCATCAATGGCCAGGTGAAAAATGCGACGGACCGGGACTCAAACTCGAGAGCTCCTGCTATAGCCGCAGATGTGCTGTCCACTGCACCACACACCTCGACTCTCAAAGCCCGTACACTATTTCCATGTCTATGTATCATACACGAAACAGTCATTTAAGAATATATAACAATAGCTGAGATTAAAAATTAAAATTAATATTAAAAAATAGCCATGACAGTAAAAAAAATTCTTATTATAACTTATTAATTTTCTTTTTCCGCTACTGATATCATTTACCTACCAAATAATCGAAATAGTTTAATATTTCTATCTTTAGTTACCGTTTTAGTTCATTGAGAGTGAATACTAGGATACAGTATGCACAGCCCACGGTACATTTTAGGGCTTTTGTAAGACGCACGGGTCCTACGCCCCGCCATATATATTAAGTATTTTATGTTAAAACAAAGCCTATTTGAATTGAAAATTGAATGTATCATACACTGAGTCATATCATACACTACGGATGTGAGATCCAAATCCAAAGGATGGAAAGGATTTCTCCAAACCTTTGGATATGACATCCCAACTTTATAATTTGGATACTGCACGATTGGGATGCTACATCTCAATGTTGATATGTCTCTTTTAAATGTTGATATGTCTCTTTTAAATGTTGATATGTCTCTTTTAAATGTTGATATGTCTCTTTTAAATGTTGATATGTCTCTTTTAAATGTTGA